>VMDO01042990.1:0-10188 GCA_007922755.1 Pedetes capensis
AAAAAAAAAAAAAAAAAAAAAAAAAAAAAAAAAAAAAAAAAAAAAAAAAAAAAAAAAAAAAAAAAAAAAAAAAAAAAAAAAAAAAAAAAAAAAAAAAAAAAAAAAAAAAAAAAAAAAAAAAAAAAAAAAAAGATTGAAGGAAGACTCATTAACAACCTGTGTTGTGCAGATGACACAACTCTGCTTACTGAAAGTGAAGAGGATTTAAAACATTTACTGATGAAGATCAAAGATCATAGCCTTCAATATGGGTTACAACTAAACATCAACAAAACAAAAAACTTTATGACTGCGTCAGCACACAACTTCACAATAAATGAAGAAGATTGAGGTTGTCCAAGATTTTGATTTGCTTGGCTCTATAATCAACACCCGTGGAACCAGCAGTCAAGAAATCAAAAGAAGCAATGCTCTAGTAAAAGCTGTGGCAAAAGATCTCTTTAGAGTATTGAAAAGCAAAGATGTCACATTGAAGAGGAAGGTATGACTGACTCATGCCATGGTATTTTCAGTTGCATCATATGGGTGTGAAAGCTGGACATTGAACAAGGGAGACAGAAAAGAAATTGATGCTTTTGAATTGTGGTGCTGGAAACGTCTATTGAATATACCATGGACTGCCAAAAGAACGAACAAATCTGTCCTAGAAGAAGTGCAACCAGAGTGCTCCTTGGAAGCAAGAATGGCCAGACTACGTCTTACATATTTCGAACATGTAGTCGGGAGAGATCAATTCCTGGAGAAGGACATCATGTTTGGGAGAGTGGCAGGTCAACGCAAAAGAGGAAAACCCTCCACCAGATGGATTGACACAGTGTCTGCAACAATGGGCTTAAACATAAATAAGATCGTTTGCCTGGCACAGAATCAGCAAGTGTTTAGATCTGCTGTACATAGGGTCGCTATGAGTTGGAGTCAACTCGATGGCACCTGACAACAACAACAACATTGAGTAATAATGGTGGGTATCTCCCCCATTTTATTAGTGTATATTAATTATACAAAGTAATTCGTGTAGTTGTGACATTTTCACCTGCGTGTGTTACATGTTGTTGTTGTGCCATCGAGTCAGTTGTGTGTTACGTACCTTGATTATATTCACCCAATTTCTCTCTCTTATCCCTCCTCTGACATCCAGCCTCTTCCTGAGTAATCCCCTTCTACTTTTACATCCTTTTCCCCCTAGATTCTACATGTGGGCAGAATGCGATATTAGTTTTTCTGAGTTTGGCTTGTTTTGCTTAACATGTTGATCTCTAGTTCCTCCCATTCATTTTCCTGCAAATGTGATGTTTCTTCATGGTTGAATAATACTCTCTGCAGCTGTACCACTATGGTGTCTGATCCTGTCAGACCTCAGAAGCTAAGCAGGGTTGGATTAGATGCTGTAGACTTTGGAGAAGGACCCAGAAGCCCACTCCCCCAAAAAGTGCAGCCATTGAAAACCTTAGGAATAGCAGAGAAGCACTGATAATAGTGTTTCACCTGTTGTATATGGGATCGCTATGAGTGGGGCACCAATTCAATGGCACAACAACAATGTATATATACTGGCAGAAGGACATGGCAATCCACTGCTGAGGCAATCCCCAAAATATCATCCATTGAGAACGCTATGAGGGTCACTATAGGTCAGACACAACATAATGGCACCTAACAACAACAACAACAAAGGTATTTATGTACATTTTCTTTATCTGTTCATCTGCTGTTGGGTACCAAGGCTGATTCCACAACTTGGTTATTATGAATAGTGTTTTGATGAACATGGCACTATTCATGCCATTTGTGAAGGTATTGCTATTATATGCTGACTTCAATTCCTTTGGATATACATATAAGAGAGGTATAAATCACAAGGTAGTTCTATTTTTAGTTTTTTTAAGCACCACCATACTGAATTCCATTTTGGCTGCACTAATTTTTCATTTTTGTTTTTTTGTGGTACTAGGGGTTGAATCTCATACTTTGTAAGTGCTCTTCCACTGAATTGCACCCAGCCCCTTTTTTGTTTTAATTTCTTAGTTTTTTTTCTTTTTTTATCTTGAAATAGGGTCTGAGTTACAGAGGCTGCCTCTGGCCTTGGACTGGTGAATCTCCTGCCTTCGCCTCCCAAATTCCTGGTAATACAGGCATGAGCCACTGTGCCAGTCAGCTGCACATATTTATATTCCCATCAATAGTGTATAAGAGTTAATCTCCTCCACACGCACACACATCTTCACCAGCATTGATTGTTCATGTTTTTTTGGTGATAGCCATTCTGATTGGAGTAAGATGGAGTATCAGTGCAGTTTTGATTTGCATTTCCCTGATGACTAAATATGTTGAACATTTTTTCTTATATTTATTGAGCATTTGTACTTGTTTTGAAAAGTGTTCATTTGCCCATTTATTGATTAGATTATTTGATCATTTGGTGTTTAATTTTTCTAGTTCTCTATATATTCTGGATATTAAACCCCTGTCAGATGAGTAGATGGCAAAGACTTTTTCCCAATCTGCAGGCTGTATCTTCATTTTTTTTTTTCTGCATGGAAGCTTTTTAATTTGTTGCAATCCCATTTGTCAGTTCTTGCTATAATTTCCTTAGTATTGAAGTCCTATTCAGAAAGTCATTACTTAAGCCTATATTGTGAAGTGTTTCTTCTGTGTTTTATTTTATTAGTGTCAAAGTTTCAGGTTTTACCTTAATGTCTTTGATCCATTTTGAAATGATTTTTGCATAGAATGAGAGACAGGGATGTAGTTTCAGTCTTCTACATGTGGGCATGCAGTTTTCCCAGCACCATTTAAAGAAGATTTTATTCGACATGTGATTTTGGCATCTTTATGAAGAATCAGATGGCTGAAACTGCATGAGTTTATTTCTGGGTCCTATATTCTATTCCATTGATGTATGTCTGTATTCATTCCAGTATCATGCTGTTTTTGTTACTATGGGTCAGTACTATAATTTGAAATCAGTTATTATAATACCTCCAGCATTGCCCTTTTTGCTCAGGATTGCTTTGGCTATTTGGAGTCTTTTGTGTTTCCATATGAATTTTTGGATCATTTTTTTCTTTTTCTGTGAAGAATATCATTATAATTTTGATGGGATTGCATTGAATCTGTAGATTACTTTTGGCAACATAGCCATGTTCAAAATATTTATTTTGCAGATCCATTGAGCATGGTAGGTCTTTCCATCGTCTAGTGTCTTTATGAATTTTTTCCTTGAAATCTTTGTTATTTTCATTGTAGAAGTCTTTCACCTCTCTGGTTAGGTTTATTCCTAGGTTTTTTCCCTGAGGCAATTATGAATGAAATTGTTTCCTTGATTTTTCTCCTAGCATGATTATTATTGGAATTATAGAAATGCTACTGTTTTTTGTATGTTGGCTTTGTATCTTGATACTTTATTGAAAGTGTTTATTAGCTCTTAGAGATATGCACTGGGGTCTTGAGGGTCTTTTAAGTATATTATATACATATATATGTATGTGTGTATATATGTATATATATACATATATATACATACTTGAGGATCATATAATCTGCAAATAGATATAATTTTACCTCATACTTTTTTATTGAAATCCCTTTTATTTTTTTGTATTTCCTTATGGCTCTGGCTTTGGCTAAGATTTTAAACACTATATTGAATAAGAAGGGTAAAACTGGTCACCTTTGTCTTGATAATTTTAGAGGAAATGATTTCAGTTTTTTCTCATTCAGTATAATGTTGGCTATAAGTTTGTCCTATATACCCTTTATTATGTTGAGACATTATCCTTCTATTCTTAGTTTCTTCAAGGCACAGTCTTTTTCTGTGTCTATTGAGATATTCATGTGATTTTTGTCCTGGAGTTTATTTATGTGCTATAATAAATTTATTGATTTGCATATGTTGAACCATACTTGAATCCCTGGAATGAAACCAACTGAATCATGGCAGATAATCTTTTCAATATTGAATTCAACT
Organism: Pedetes capensis; assembly: GCA_007922755.1. Taxonomy (NCBI): domain Eukaryota; kingdom Metazoa; phylum Chordata; class Mammalia; order Rodentia; family Pedetidae; genus Pedetes; species Pedetes capensis. Next base: position 3,968 of record VMDO01042990.1, read on the forward strand.
TCAAGGATTTTATAGATTTTTGCATCTACATTCATCAATGAGATTGACTTGGAGTTTTTTGTTCTGTCCTTATCTAATTTTGCTATAAGGGTAATACTGGTTTTGTATAATGATTTTGAAAGGGTTATTTATCTTTCTATTTTATGGAATGATTTGAGGAGCATTGAGGTTAGTTCTTTAAAGGTCTAGTAGAATTTGGCAGTGAATCAATCTGGTCTTGGGCTTTTCTTTGATGGGAGATTTTTTTGTTACAATTTCAATCTCATTCCTCATTTTATATCTGGTAAAGTTGTTTATATCCTCTTGTTGCCATTTTGGTAGGTCACAAATTGTCTAGGAATTTATCTTTTTTTCTTTTTCTAAAAGATATTTGAACTGCTGGATGGTAAATTTTCAAAGTATCCCTTAATGATCTTTTGGATTTCAATGCTTTCTCTTGTAAGAATTCATTTTTGTTACTAATTTTATGATTTAGATCTTCTCTTTCTTTGGTGATTTTGCTTAAGAGTATGTCCATCTTTTTTATATTTTTGAAGATCTAACTTTTTGTTTCATTGATCCTTTATATTGTTCATTTGTTTTCCATTTCAGTAATTTCAACTCTGACCTCTTACATTTTTCTCTCTACTGGTTTTGAATTTTACTTATTTTTATTTGTCAAAGACTTTGAGGGGCTTCATTAGATTATTTGTTTGAGGTTTCTCTGATTTCTCACTGTAGGCTCTCACAGATATGAATTTCCCTCAGAACAGACTTTGCTGTATTCCACAAGCTATATTATGTTGTGTTTTTATTTCCATTGATTCTAGCAATTTTTATATTTCTCTCTGATTTCTTTTATGACCTTCTGATTGTTCAAAAGCATGTTGCATTCTATATGTGGGTATTTATTTCTAATTGTATTGCATTATGGTAATAAGATGACTTATTTCAATTTTTTTGTATTTGTTTAGACTTGCTTTATGGCCTAAGGCAAGATTTATTGAAGAAAATTCCATGAGCTGCTCAGAAGAATGTGTGTTCTGCAGGTATTGGATGGAATATTTCATAGATGTCTGTGAAGTCAATTTGATGTAAGGTACATGTTAATTTTTAGGTATCTGCTGATTTTTTGTCTGGATGAGCTATCTATTGATGACAGCAGAATACTGAAATCACATGCCATTATTATATCTGAATCTATTTATACCTTAGGTCCAATACTATTTGTTTTATGAAATTGGATGCACAAACGTTTAGTGCATATATGTTCACCATCATTATATTTTCTTGATTTACTTTATTAATGTGTAATGAATTTCTTTATCTCTTCTAATTTTGGCTGGAAACATGCTTTTTCAGATATAAATATAGCTACGCATACTTGCTTCCTGGTTCCATTTGCTTGTTTCATTTTTCTCAGTTTCTTTTGTTATCTTTTCATTTTCAGTATGTGTATGTCTTTGCCAGTGAGGTGAATTTCTTGCAGGCAACAAACAATTATAGCTTGTTTTTTGTTTTTTTCCTAGTCTAATCATCTGGTCGGGGCTGGGATTTAGCTCAGTTGGTAGAGCGCTGCTCTGCAGTCTCTGAGGTCCCAAGTTCGATTCCCAGTACAGCAAAAATGGAAGAAGGATGTGGCAACCCACTCCCAAAGCAATGAAACAGTCTGCCATTGAAAACCGTATGAGGGTCGCTATGAGTCGGACACGACTTGATGGCACCTAACAACAACAACAACAAATCATCTGGTCTGCATCATTTAACTGGAAAGTTGAGACTATTTACATTTAAGGTTATTATTTAAAGGTATGTGCTGGTTCCCACTTTAAAAATGTTATTCGCTGTTTGTATACTGTGTTCTTTACTTTCTCCTTTATTTTAGAAGTTTGATTCTTTTCTAATTCTCATTTGTCTATTTAGTCTTCTATAAGATTTATTCTGGCCTGCAGCCATGCCACTGTGGCATCTGATCCTGTCAGATCTTGGAAGCTAAGCAGGGTCAAGCCTACATTGTACTTGGATGGGAAATTACCTGGGAACCAGGTACTGTAGGTGTTCGAGAAGAATCTGGCAACAATCAGCCATTGAAAACCCTATGCATAACAGAAAAGTAGTGACAATACTGTTTTCCTGTTGTACATAGGGTCACTACGAGGCAACTAACAACAACAAGATTTATTCTGTCCTGAGATTTATCGTTATGTGTATCTTTCTTTGTGTTGTATTCCTTTAAGTATCTTCTGCCATGCAGGCTTGTTCATCATGAATTGCTTGAGTTTATGCTTATCATGGGCAATAGGATTTAGCTCATCTGGTAGAGTACTGCTCTGTGCTCTCCAAAGCTCTGGGCTTGTAACCTAGCACTATAGAAATGGAAGAAGTATTTGACAGCCCACGCTCAAAATATTCCCAAAACAATCAGCCATTAAAAACCTCTAATGGAGGGAAATGCAAATTAAAACAACTCTGGGATTTCACCTTACACCAGTAAGAATGGCCAAGAACAATAAAACAAATAACAACAAATGCTGGTGAGGTTGCAGGGAAAATGGAACACTCTTACATTGTTGGTGGAGCTGTAAATTGGTCCAACCACTGTAGAAATCAATATGAAGGTATCTTAAAAAATTAAAAATAGATCTATCATATGACCCAGCTATAACACGATTGGGAATTTATCCAAAGGGAGATGGGTCATCATACCACAGAGACACCTGCCTCTCCATGTTCAATGCAGCACTTTTCACAATAGCAAGGATATGGAATCAACCAAAGTGCCCTTCAACAGAAGAATGGATAAAAATGGAACATATACACAATACTACTCAGCAATCAAGAAAAATGAAATAAGGACATTTGCAGCAAAATGGATGGAATTAGAGAAAATTATTTTAAGTGAACGACCACAAGCTCAGAAAGAGAAACACCACATGTTCTCACTCATTTTTGGGAACTGAATCAAAATTATAAGAAAGAAAAATCCTATTCAAAGGTCGGATCAAAATAAAAGGAAAAAAAAAGCTAAGAATGGTGTCAATATAAACGGTCTAGAAAATGCATGCAATTGTTCTGACAAGATAAAAACAAAGTTCACTACAAGAAAAGTTTCTATCTTAAACAGAACTGGAACCCAAGGACATATAGAAAAATATAACCAAATAAATGATAGAGAAGACTTAGATGGGGAGGGTTGGATGCAGGGGAAGCATAAAAGAGGGTAAGGGGGAACCTATATTAATAATGTATATCAAAACGCATGTATGAAAATGTCACAATGAAAAGCATGTCAGAATGAATCACGTTAAGGTGTACATTAAAACTTTCCAATAAAAAAAACCCCTAATGGCCCCCAACAACAACAACAATATGCTTATCATGGAAAGTCTTTATTTCTCCTTCAATGTTATAGGATAACTTTGCTTGCTTCCATAATTTTGACTGGCAGTTATTTTCTTTTAGGTATTGAAATACATCATGGTATGGTCTCTTGGAGTTTAAGGTATCTATGGAGAAGTTGCCTATTATTCTATGGGTTTATCTGTGTAAGTAACTTACTTCTCTCTTACAGCTTTCAGTATTCTTTCTTTGCTCCATGCTCTTGGCATTTTAACTATAATATGACATTGAAGGGGTTGGGGTTTACCTCAGTTGGTAGTGTGCCACTCTGCACTCTCTGAAGACCTGGGTTTGATGCCTAGCACCACAAAAAAATGGAAGGACATGGCAATCCATTCCTGAAGCAATCCTGAAAACAATCAGCCATTGAAAACCCTATGACAATCCCTATGTGTCAGACCCAATTGACAGCACTTAAAAACAACCTGACATTAACAGGTTATTTTCTTGCCATATCTGTTAGAGGTTCATAATGCCTTTTGTAAATATATTGTTCCTATATTTAGGAAAGTTTCTGTTCTTATTTCACTGAATGGGTTTTCTATGCCTTTACTCTATGCACTGTCAAAAATTCATAAGTTTGGTCTCTTGTATTCCACATGTCTAGAAAGTTGTGGTCATAATTTCTTATTTTTCTTATTTTTCTATCTGAATGCAATAATTCTTCAACTTTGTCTTAGTCTTCTGATATCCTATCTTATGTTTGATCTAGGCTATTTGTGATGTTTTCTGTTTAGTGTTTTAAGTTTTGATTTATTGAGCTTTTTATTTCCAAGATTTCTATTTTTGTTTTTTTAAATGTTTCTCACTGCTAAATTCTCATCCAAATCTTATATTCCCTCTGTACTTTATTCAGCTGTTTCTTTGTATCTTCTTTGAAGTTATTTTTAAAATTAGTCTTTCAAATTCTTTTTCCAGCATTTCTTCTATTTCTATATTTTTATGTTTAGTTATTGAAGAGTTATGGACCTATGGAAGAGTTTTATTACACACACACACACACACACACACACATATGTAGTGTATTTTGAGATTTATGCATCTCTTGGGAAGGATATCTCTTCTGTTTTTACATGAAGTTCTTCTTAGCAATTTTCTTTTGATGTCTTAGTCCCTCCTCTTATATTACAGCTTTGAGTTCCCCTCTCACCCAGGAGAGTAGGGTTGGAGCTGTAGATAACTTCCTGTGTTTCTTTGAGTCACTCTTCTGTTTTTCCTTCCTTCTTATCTAGCCTGTCACCTCTTTCTTGATTCATTATGTTCTTCCTCTTTCTCTCCTTGGAATATAGTTTCTCTCCTGGTATCCTGACTCTTCTTGCTCACAGAATCATTCATTGGAAACCTTTAATCCAACATCTTACCCTGGAATATTTAAAAAATTTTTTCATGGCAATTTCATGCTTTTCTTTCAGTAAATATACTCACCTTCAGAGAAATAAGAGTTTGTAATGGGTAAAATCTAATTTATTTAATTTTTCTGACATAAGTTAAAGAAAAATGTTGGGTGGATTACAGCAATGTGAGAAAGGTATTTGTTATGTGAGCATATTACTGGGAATAAATAATGCTTTTCCTTTTTAGCTCTTTAAAGGGGTGGAATAAACATTTCAGTAAGATAGAAGCATGTTGTTTAATTTTGTATTTGGCAGGATAGACTGAATCTCCATCTGATTATCTGATATAAGTTATTGCAATATCCATTAAAAAGTCATTCTGCTAATGGCAACAAATGTGCAAATGTTGCTTCTTTTATAAATGATGAAATACTGTTTTAATAGTTGTTATTTTCTCATTAGCCAGGAGACCGAGCAGCTTTTGGTTTGTGTTCTTAAAAAAAAAGAGTCTGTTGCTAATTTGAGATCACTTTCCTCTGGACACCAGTGGAAATTCTGAAAATATAGTGCTTTAATTTTCTATCTGGTCATAATTAGTCTATTTAGGGGTTCAATACAAATTTTATTCTTACAATGTAATTAATGAAAAATAACATAATTTACATATTAAAACATGATTGGCACTAGTACCAGTTTCTAGAATATCTTTCATTAGTGGTTACTCTTTAGTAACAACTACAAAGAAAAAAGAAAAGAAACTAGAGTCTTACATCCTTATTTCATGTTGCAAGTTTAATTTTATTTCTAATTTCATCATTACATATATGGTCTTGTATGTACATTATTGTCAAAGAAAATAGTAATATTATTTCACACCCTTCTCTTTCCTCTATTCATTCTTTAAAATTATAGATGCTTGATATTGAGACTTTGGAGGATGAAAATATGATTATCTATAGTTTAGATCTGACTATTTAGAAATGTGTGGTAATGAAATTTTTAAATTAAAATTCCATTTAAATTCTGAAACTTTTCTTACTTTCATTTGTTTATATATCCTCCTACATATCTAGAAACACAACCCAAATTTAAAGCTATCACACTGAGAACAATGTAATTATCAGCTCTAGCAATGTGCCCTTGAAGAGGAACAATCACATACAAGTTGACTGATATTTATTCTTGCCCTTCTAAATGTTTTAATTATTGTTGAAAATAATACTTTTATTATCAAGGCATTTTTTATTGGAAATTTTTAATGTACACCTTAATGTGATTCATTCTGACATGCTTTTCATTGTGACATTTCCATATATACATTTTGTTGTACATTGCACAGATAAGATCCCCCTTACCCTCTTGTGCACTTCCTCCCCCCCCCCCACCAAGGACTTCTCTTCCATTTGCTTGTATTTTTATGTAATAGTTTTCTATATATCCTTTGGTCCCAATTATGTTTAAGATCAAAGCTTTTTCTGTAGTGAACTTTCGTTTTACATTGTCAGTAAT
>VMDO01042991.1:0-10186 GCA_007922755.1 Pedetes capensis
AAAAAAAAAAAAAAAAAAAAAAAAAAAAAAAAAAAAAAAAAAAAAAAAAAAAAAAAAAAAAAAAAAAAAAAAAAAAAAAAAAAAAAAAAAAAAAAAAAAAAAAAAAAAAAAAAAAAAAAAAAAAAAAAAAAAAAAAAAAAAAAAAAAAAAAAAAAAAAAAAAAAAAAAAAGGAAAGAAAGAAAGGAAGAAAAGAAAAAAATAAAAGAGGAAAAAGAAATAAAAAAGAAGAAAAGGAAACAAGGAAAAAGGAAAATGAAAAGTAGAAAAGAAAACAGAGGCTGACCACTGCTTTTTAAGCATTCATGTGCAATTTTAATTTTGATGATCTCTTCAATGTTAGACATCCATAATGGATGTAATATGGCAAGACAAACAAAGAGAGCCTGCTCTGGAACACAGAGGCACCTGGTCCCTGGTGTGGCTGTGTCACATTACTGAAAGGTCATACTGGCTGTGACTCTGAGCTCCTCATTTGCATTTCCAACTATGACCTGAGGGCTGGTCTGATGTATGAACAGGAACCGTAGCTTCCCAAATGGTGTACCCACAACCTTTTGCTGTCACCTCCTCCTGAGACGATCTTAGGAAAAGTTTTCTAACTTGGTAGGTATGAAAATCCAGGTTAGTGTAATATGCGTGAAGAAATCCACGGTATTTCTCCTGTTACCATGCAGATTGAACGTGTGATGTATAATGGGTATCAGTAAATGTTTGTTAAATGAATGAATACAATTTGTTTGGGGATTTAAGTTAATGGATCAAAAAAATTTTTTTTTTGTCTGAACTTAAAATGTGTTTTCTTCAGGTCTAGGAAACATGTTTGAAAATGTTCCACATTTTTATACTCTTATTGATGCTTATTAAGAATAATGGTAATAGATAATAGCTATTGAATGTTTGCGAGGTGTTAGACTCTCAGCTTTCTATATATTATATAATTTAATCATAAAAACAAATTCCTTCACTTTTTTTCCTTCTGGTGCTGGGGAAATGAACCCAGGGTCTTACTCATGCTTTGCAAGGGCTCTATCACTGACCTGCACCCCTAGCCCATTTTTTACTTTTTATTTTGAGACAGGGTCTTGCTAAATTACGCAGTGTCTTTGGCCATCAACTTGCTATCGTCTTCCCTCAGCCTCCCAAATCATTGAGATTACAGGTGCACGTCACTGTGCTAAATTCCCTCACTTTTAGGTGGAGTAACTCAGGTTTTGAGAGATTAAATGTCTAGCCCCAAGTCACATGCCTAGGAAATGATTGTTTTGTTTTAACCCAGGCAGTCTGCATCCAGAATGCAAATTCTTAAACCCCAAGCCATACTGCCTCTCTCTTTCTGGTATCATAAATGCCTTCATTGTATACTGTGTTCTTAAAAAATGATTTTGGGGGGATAGCTGCTCTTTTGCAGCACTACCACTAAAACTCCTTGCTATTTATGGGGTTTACCATTAGTGTTTGTATTAGCTTATGTCTTAACCTCAGCATCTCTGAAGATTAAATCTGTGGATATCGGATTGTGATAGCAAGAATAATGACTATACTTACTGTGTGAACACTATCTGTCACACACTTTGTACACAGTATTGCTAATTCTCACAAAGAACCCTGAGAATCATTGAGTTACCTCATTATCTGCATTTACAGGTAAGGAAACTGAAGCTCAAAGACGTTATATAAATTGCTTTGGATCATGTAGTCTACCATTTGCAAAACTGGGATTTGAAGACAGGTCTTTGAAATGCCCATATTTTGCCCATTCTTGGTGATATGATACCATTGGCATGGCTTCCATGTCATTTTTATCTGGGAGACACTTCCATGGTACAGTTTTCTATGTAACATCCAGTTGAATCTGACAGTATCCTGTCTGGTTGGGGGTATATCTGCTTGGGCTCTTTCTTTGACCTTGATTGGCTTTATTTGTACTGACATAGCAAATTCCATTATTAGGGAAGGGTGGCCCATCTCAATCTCTAGGTAGGGCTGGGCAGACTCTAGCTATGTTCACTCTGACTCAGATTAGTACTCTTACTAGTAATAAAAAATTAATGTTAGCACTTGAGCTAATTGGGATAAAAAATGTGACACCCAAGCCAGAAATAAGCTTAATGAAGCCCATTAAATAATTTAATGATTACTTAATTATGTTCATTTAAAATGCAGGAATTGATTACTCTCAAATTAATTTTACCATCTCTGTACCTTTTGGAGCACATTTATTTTGAACAAGATGAAGGATTAGTTTCATTTCTGATGGGCACTCTGACGTTAATAATCACATCTCATTATAATGAGAAAATGTTGTGTTTTGAATAAGTTCATATGACTATATATTTCCAGATAACAGACAAGCTTGTTCAGCGGAGAGATTTAAGCTGTTGAAAGGAGGGTTTTACTAATTTGAATCATAAAATGACTAAGTAGAGGATTGATGTGCTCAGTGAGCAGAATTCTAGGTGGTAAAACCTAGTGCAATGTAGCTGATTAGGGATTGGATTAGGCTGTTCTGGGGGACGCTCCGAATCAGTTACCTAATTGAGTATATGGGATAGGAGGGGCTAGAAGTTAAAGACTTTATGGTAGGCACATGTTGAAATCAAAGACTCCTTTCTGGGTCCCACAGTGTTATGGTATGATCTTAAATATCCTCCCTAGCTCATGGCACTCTTGGGAGGTGGTGGCACCTTTAGGAGGTGGAGCTTAGTGGAAGGAGGTCAGGCCATTGGGGATGTGCCTTTGACGGGGATATTGGGACCTAGGCTCCTCCTTTCTCATTTATTGCTTCCCAGCTGCCATGAGGTGAGTGGTTTCATCCACTGTGTGCTTCCACCACGATGCTCTGTCTTGTCATAGCCCTGAAGGCACCAGGGCCAAGTGACCATGGACTGAAACCTCTAAAACTATGAGCCAAAACAAATCTTTCCTCCTTTTAAGCTGATTGTCTTGGGTAATTTGTCACAGTGACGGAAAGCTGACTAGCGCACGGGTGATAGCTCATGATCCAGTAGTCTAACCAGTGCATTTCACCCTTCTGGCGATAGTGATTAGTAGGAGGTAAGCATATATGACCTTGGACCATCCAATCAAAATGAACCTCAGGGCCCTTTCAGGGGCTTCTGGGAGAAGATTCTCTCTTTCTCTTTTGGCCATGAATGCAAAAGCAGGTTGCCAGCCATTTTGGGGCCTCAGGCAAGTTTGTTTTAGGATGAAATTGAACCGAGAGAAGTAGACCCAAGAGACAGAAGGAAACCAGACCTTGGTGACTTTGTGGAGACCCAGGGTAAAGTCCCCCCCGCCCCCGCCCCCGCACCCCTGAGTTTATATCAAGGATTTTTCATTCCTTGAAGCAAACAGTCCCTTTTATGGTTGGTACCCTTGCTGCTGGCAAATGAATGCATTCTGTGAGGGACGTCTTCAAGGGCTGGCTAAGGTGGTTTCCACATTTCCAGGGTTATCAACGCAGCACCTGTTTTACATGTATAATTTCCTGTTCTCTAGGCAAGTTTGCAAGTACACGTGATCTCCATGTGGAGATGAAGAAATCGAGGCTCAGGAACATTTAGTGGCAGCCCCAGGTATGCCAGGACATGACGTTATTTGGAGACAGGCTGTTTGCAGAGGTGACTGAGTTAGAACAAAGTCACAGAGTGGGGCTTCATCCATTGGGATTGGTGTCTTCATGAAAAGGAGAAATTTGGATACAGGTGTACATAGACAGAAGGTGATAAGAAGGCACACAGAGAAAAGATGGCCCTCTAGGTGCTGAGGAGAAAGGCGTAGAGTAGAATCTTCCCTCATAAGGAACAGACCCTGCCAACCCCTTGATTTGGATGTCCTATCTCCAGACATGTGAGACAGTAAATTTCTGTTGTTTAAGTCACTCAGTTGTGGTTCTTTGTTCCGGCAGCCCTAGCAGGTTCTGGCAGCCCTAGCGTGGTGGTTGTTGTTAGGTGCCACAGAGCTAGGTATGACCCATTGTGTTCCTCATAGTTTTCTTTTCTTTTTTTTGTTAGTAATTTTCCATGTACAATTTAATGGGTTTCATTATGACGTTTCCATATATGCCCTCAGAGTTTTCAATGGCTGATTGTTTGGGATTGCTTTGAGAGTGGATTACCATGTCCTTGTCCCATTTTTGTGGTGCTGGGGATTGAACCCGGGTTCTCAGAGAGTGTAGAACAGCCCTTAATCCACTGAGCTAAACTCCAGCCCAGCAGACTCATATAGAGCCCAAATTTGACTTAACATCTGTCTGCTACCAATGCCAGTGTTCTTTCTCCTATATTACATTGCTCCTCAGTGTGGTCACGTGTAAGTTTTTTTTTTTTTTCCCAAGGGATTCATTTTCTTTTTCATTTAATTTTTTCTTTTTGAGATGCTGGGCATGGACCTCAAGCACTCTACCACTGAGCTATGCCCCCAGCCCCAGATTCGTTTTCTGAAGTGAAAAGTAAAATAGTGTTCTGGATGGGATTCTGCAAGCGCTTCCTGCGTTCCCACCCCTCCAGAGGAAGGCAAGAGTTTTCTCAAGGCAGCTGTGCTTGAACAACTCCAAACAATCCAGAGTGAGAGAAGCAAACACATAATCTTCCTACTGGGTAATTGCTGATTATCATTGAGAGAACATTTTCATTTGTTAAAGTTCTGTGTTGACAGCACTTGGTGGCTCTGACATGGAGGAGAGTTTGCTTTTGCTTTGACAGGTAACCTGAAGAACCTGTCAGTCCCACGAGTTCTTCTCCTCCAAGTTCTTGTCACATGTTATAAGATTGCCATAAGATCTTGTTTCTGAGACAAGATCTCGCTATCTAGTCCAGGCTGGCCTCGACCTCACGATCCTCCTGCCTCAGCCTCCCAAGTGCTGGGATCACAGGGCTGCACCATAGAATTTTTTTTTTTTTTTTTGGTGGTATTAGTGGTTGAACCTAGGGCCTCGCGCCTGCATGCTCTGCAAGTGCTGGACCACTGAGCAGCACCTTCAGCCCATTTTTTTACTTTTTGAGACAGGGTCTGGCTAAATTACATAGACTGCCTCTGGTCTCGGACTTGTGATCCTCCTGCCTCCGCCTCCCAAACTGCTGGGATTATGGGCATGTGCCACCACACCCGGTTTAATGGCTAATTGTTTTGGGAGTGGGCTGCTGGGTCCTACTCCCTAGTCTGTCTTAGTCTGGAAGCTCACTTGAAACCTGTCCACCATGGGTGGCCCTGCTGGTATCTGAGATACCAGTGGCATAGCTTTCAGCATCACAGCGACACCCAAGCCCCCACAACACGACGAGCTGACAGACACGTGGGGGTACGTATGTGTTAGATATGATTAATTTTTGCATCTTTTATTATGAAAATTACCAACATTTACAAAAGCAGAATAATGTCATGAACTCCCATGCATCCGTCGTCCAACTGCCACAAATGGGACAAATGGCCCATCGGGTTTCATCCAGCCCCCTCTCCTCCCATATCCCATTGGATTTGTTTGCTTATCTATATTATTTATTTATTTTTGAGACAGGGTCTTGCTATGTTGCCCAGGCTGGTCTGAGAATCCTGGGCTCAAGTGATCCTCCTGCCTCAGCTTCGCAAGTTGCTGGGACTGTAGGGGTGTGCCACTGGACCCCCCCTTCTGTATTAGTTTAAAACAAAGTGTAGATATAGAACGTTTTAGCTACAAGTATTTTAATATTTTTCTGCATATGAACTATTTTTTTTGTTTGTTTGCTTTGGAGACAGGGTCTTGCTATGTAGCCTGGGCTAGACTTGAACTTGAGATCTTTCTGCCTCAGCTTCCCAAGTGCTGGGATTACAAGTGTGCACTACAGTGTCCAGACAAGACCTTTTTTTTTTTTTTTTGCAGTACTGGGGGTTGAACCCAGGGCCTTGTGCCTGCATGCTTTGCAAGTGCTGGACCACTGAGCTGCGCCTGAGCCCGTTATTTTTACTTTTTTTGAGACAGGGTCTTGCTAAGTTATGCAGACTGCCTCTGGTCTTGAATTTGAGATCCTCCCGCCTCTGCCTCCCGAGCCCCTGGGATTACAGGCGTGCGCCACTGCGCCCACCCAAACTTTTTTTTTTTAAACCATAACCACTATAGATATGGTTGTTGTAAGTACTCATTTATATGGGTTTTTATTTTTAAAATTAGTAATTAAATATTAGTCCCCTCAAAAAATTTTTTTTCTTGGAAATGTTACTGGTCCATGAAATCTCCAAGGCTGGGAGTCACTGCTGAGATGCAGCTAGACTTCTGTTAACTGTGTTTTATAGGCCTGCAAAATGGATCTCACTCAGGGCAGACCAAGGCTTTCTGAGACCCGAAGCTGATACACTTTTGGGGTCCTCTTAAAAATAAATGATACAAAATGAAGAATACAAAACAAGGTTTGAAAGTGAATAGATTTTTAGTAGGAGGAAGGAACTCATCACAAATTATACAAGTTAAAAAGCTGACAAATACCAGAAAGCTCCCAGAATCCAGAAAAATAGCACAATGCTTTCCTTAATATGTGTCCAAACCACCCCGTCACGTTCTCTCCTGACTTCTTTGTCTGCCTACTCTTTGATTGCCTCTCTGTATGACATTGATATTATAATATCATGTTCGATAGAGAGAATAGAAAGATGATTCAGTTTTCCCTCTAGGATGATTGTTTGAAATTTGTTTTTTTATTGATGGTGGGTGACTTTGCACACAGATAGACTTGGTACTGCCTCAGGTTTGTGCTGTTGTTTGATAAACTCTATTTCTTGAGATTCCATCCCCAGAGATACATTATAAGCCAGATGTGGTGGCACACGCCTGTAATCCTAGTGACTTAGGAGGTGGAGGCAGGAGGATTCCAAGTTCGAGGCCAGAGGCAGCCCATGTAACTTTAATTGAGAATCTGTCTCAATTAAAAAAATGGGAGAGGGGCCTGCGGGTGCAGCTCAGTGGGAGAATGCTAGCAAATTATGCACAAGGCCCTGGGTTCAGCCCCCTAGTACTGCAAAACAAAACAAAACAACAACAAAAACCAAAAAACAAACAAAAAATCCCCAGAGATACACTTATCATTGTAGTCTCCATAATTGGGGGAGGACCCAGGGCTTTGCACATGCTAGGCAAGTCCTCTACCACTGGGCTGCACCCTCAGCTCCTTTCTTATCTTTTATTGTGAGACAGGGTCTCACTGAGTTTCACAGGCTGCCTCTGGCCTTGAACTGCTGATCCCCCTGCTCTTCAGCCTCCAGAGCTGCTGGGATGACAGGCTGTGCAGCATGCTGGGCTTCTCTGCAGTTTGGTGTATATTGCAGAGGAGAGAGAGAGCTTCCACTTTAATTAGTGTCAATGAGAAGTGAAACTTCTGTTTATGAGTTTACACATCGGATGCTGGGAGAGTTTTTTGAAGATGACTTCCGGTTCTGTATATTGAATACCTTATTGAGGTCCAGGCATGGATTCTGCAGGACAAATTCCTATTCTCACTTGGCCTTGGCCTTGCGTCTTTGGGTCTCGATGCTGGGTGGTGAGCTGCAGGTGGGAGCCTAGAAAATTTTCTTACCAGGAACAGCTAGGCATGGAAGTCACCTTGATCCACATAAATGTAGCTCACTGAACCCAGAGTAGAGGACACCCAAGGTAATTGCCTCTTAGACAGGTCCTCCTGCAACCTTTCTAAAGATACAGCATGAGGGGAATGTGGTGGAATAGCCAAACTGGAAAGAGCAATCTCAAATAATAGTGGCTATAAGACCCCACTTTTCTACTTTATAGAAAAACCTGTGATTTTCTGAGCACATTGTTAGGGCTTCATTAACTTCATGGTAAATCCAGCTCTGCTGCTTCCCTTTCCATTCATGCAGATCCAGACTCTTGTTCCTCAAGTATGCCAAACAGTCTCTGCCTCAGGGCCTTTGCACTTGCTGTTCCTTCTACCTGGAACACTTTCCTCAGATATCCACACATGACTCACTTTCTATTTCCTTCTGCTTTCAGCTCAAGTGCCAGCTTCTCACCATAGTATAGAAAATAGCTCCCTGAAATACTAACACCTCCTGTCTGTTTCTCACTTTTTCCCAGTAACACCACCTCTGACATAGTATATATTTACTCATTTGCTTATAGCATAACTCCATTTTATTAAAACATAAGCTCACGAGAGCAAGGGCTTTATTTTGTGCATGTCTGTTTTCTCAGAACCTAGGACAGTGCTGCCTAGAGTAATTACTCAATAAATATTTGTTTGGATGAATGAAGTGCTATTGGAAATCACTGAGGAATTTTAAGCAAGAGAAACACGAGGCTTTCCTGTGTCTGCCAAAAGAAATTCATCTCTCGCTTATCTTTCTCCTGCAATATCTCTCCACAGTTTTCCCTGACTTATAATTACCTGTCAGTCTAGATTTCTCCAGTAGAATGGAGAGGATGGAGAGAATGTCTAACTCATCAACATACTCTCTACCACATGCATTGCGTGAATAAATGCTGATGGGATGGAATTTACTGTTTCTTTGCAGATGGATTTTTTGTTAGTTTGTTTTTGAGATAGGGCCTGGCTATGTAGCCAAGGCTGGCTTTGAACTAGTGATCCTCCTGCCTCAGCCTCCTGAGTGCTGGGATTACAGGCATGTGCACTATGTGTGCTTTGCAGATGAATTTGTCACATGACTGTGCTTGGTTTTCTCAATGAACTAGGCTGTAAGGGAAATTTCCCCAGCCCTTTCTGTCCCCTCAGGACCACTGAGCAGTCCATACATCGCACTTTTGCCATAAGGGTCAATTTCCATGTGTTTCTGTCTAAACAATTTTGGTGACTTAGTATTGTTTAATTCTCTTATTTTAATGGATTCCCAAGCAAAATCCATGTGCCTATGAGGATACTGTCAAGTCCTACCAGTCAAAAGCCAATTAATAAGCTAGGTGTGGTCACGCAGGCCTGTAATCCCAGCTCTTGAGAGGCTGAGGCGGGAGGATCGATGCAAGTTTGGGGACAGCCTGGTCTACATAGTGAGTCCCAGGCTAGGGTGGGCTACCCAGGGAGACCCTGTCTGAAACAAAACAAAACAAAACAATCCCTCCAAACAATAACAACAAATGTAGGGAGAAATTGGGAGAAAATTGCAAAAACCCCAAAACTGGGAAAATGGCTTTTGAATATTTGGCTTGTAAATTAGAAATCTAGGGAAAATGAAAGTAACCCTTCACAAAGCCCCCAAACCTGATTGGACAATTGGACTCAAAACTGATTGGCTCAGGCCTTTAGCCTGCAGCCATTCCACGGGCGAGCTATATAAGGAGCTGCACTGTGGCAGCTTGCCCGTTTTTTTCTGCTCGGACCACCAATGAGGAAACAGCTCTCTCTTTGCACGCTCTCTCACCCGGACCACCGACTAGACAAGAACTCTCTCTCCGTCTGACCACCCACGAAGCAAGAACTCTCTCCTCCTGACCACCGAGACCACCAACATGGAAGCATCTGCCCTTGAGGCTGTATAAGAGCTGCTAGAACTTAAAGCTGTATGCTTTGGGTCTCTCCCTTCCCATCTAAGGGAGACGAGAGAGAAATAAAGGACTGTGTTTGTCCCCACAAGGCAAAAGCGCCCGAGGCTTTTCCTTTCTCCCATCTCTGCTGGCGTCCTGAAGGCCAGAGGAGTCTGTGCCCCTCATCTGAAGGTCCTGAGTAATTTGTGTTTAATATCTATGTGTGCAGCGCTGCTGCCTGTCCGAACATCTGGGCCCAACTGGGAGGGACGCGCCCCACAAACAAAAGCAATCAATGAAAAGGAGTTTAAACAAATAAAGTTTATTATATCAGATGGCCAAAGAGCTGGAGGTAGGGTGGACTCCAGATTATTTAGTTCTGTGCTTTGTCCACGTTTCCCATGACACGTTTTGTAGCTCTGCCAGTCCAGTTTGTCTCCCCAGAGTCAATAGAGGGCTGCGGTGCTTCTCGTTACCATGTTCTCACACAGTGACATCTAGAGGCAGGAGGAGAAACTGCTCCATTTTGTTGTTGTTAGGTGCCGTCGAGTCGAGTCCGACTCATAGCGACCCTATGTACAGCAGATCGAAACACTTGCCGATTCTGTGCCAGGCAAACAATCTTATTTATGTTTAAGCCCATTGTTGCAGACACTGTGTCAATCCATCTGGTGGAGGGTTTTCCTCTTTTCCGTTGACCTGCCACTCTTCCAAACATGATGTCC
>VMDO01042992.1:0-10184 GCA_007922755.1 Pedetes capensis
ATCCTTAGAATTCACATGAAACAGACTAGACAATTTGAACAAAGCATAATTTTAACTGTCTTTCAATCATCTATCTATGAGTTTACATGTGATTATCCATTGTTTTGATTATGCTTTTCACATCATTACACTAATGAAATTTCATATATTCAGTAACCTTAGAGAATACCTAATAGCTGAATCCATTCTTAGATATTAAATAAAAAATTTGATTGTTGAATATATAATATCTATCCTATATTAAGTATTTACTTGTTATCAGACATCATCCAAAGCACCTTATTTACAAGCCTTGTTTAATACTTAATGGTTACTATTAATAACCTGATTTTAGAGATAAGGGAATTTGCAGCTTTGAGGGTCAGAGTAATCAGGAGTGAATGATAACAGTAGAAGTCAGTGGAATATGGAGATGGCCATAGGGCAGGACAGGATAAGTCCAGCAATCAGATCACAGAATGTTTATAAGAGCTACAATTATATCAGAGTTTACCTTAGGGGCAGCCTTTGGTCAAATAATTGCAATAAAAAAACTATTAAAATACTACAACAAAACTCAGTTGTGAAACAATATGTTGATTCATCTAATCATTTGTATCATTTCTTAGTTTCGGTTCAAGATCCCTACTTGGCAAATTTTGATAATTTGTGTTTGTTTGTAAATTATTCATATTACTTAGATTTTTTTCTTAAAAATGATTTATATTAGTCTCTTATAATTTGTATAAGCACATCTTTCACATCTCTAGTAATATCTCTTTCCTCCTTACACACACACACAGACACACAAATCTGCACAAAGTTTGCATTTGTTTGCATGTATATTTTTAATTTGACTCTTTTCTTTCTTGTAATTAGGCTATAAGCAGGTTATTTATTGGTAATTTATGAAGAAAAAATTATCCCTATGAGGGTCCATATGAGTCGGGCCTGACTCGATAGCACCTAACAACACAAAACACTTTCAGTGTAAACTTTATTAATTTTCTTTTCCTACTTTTGGTTTGGGGCTGGGATTTAGCTCAGTTGGCAGAGCACTGCGCTGCAATCTCTGAGGTCCCAAGTTCAATTCCCAGCACCACAAAAATGGGAGAAGGGCCTGGCAATCCACTCCCAAGACAAAACCCGAAACAGTCAGCCATTGAAAACCCTATGAGCGTCGCTATGAGTCAGATACCAACTCGACGGCACCTAACAACAACAACAACAACAACTTTTGGTTTAACTTCTTTTATTTCATTTACCTTAGTGCATTGCCTCATGAACTTCCAGTCACTAAATTCATATCCCAAACACTGGTGCAGAAAAGGAAGGAAGGCAAATAATCATATCTCCCAGTCCAGTCAACAATCACTTAGTAGCCTTTCAGCCACCACACACAAACCCTCCACATGTAACTATTGCCTAGTATGTGATCACATGTCTCTTCCGTTGGTAAGGAACAACTGCACCTGCCACATTTTATTATGACACATTGTTGCTATGAATTAAATTGAATTTCTCTTACTAAGGAAAGAAACAAAATGATAGTTGGGTATTTATTAACAGTTTCTGCTGAACGATTCACACTTAAAATTGTCAGTCAAGACACTTTTGTTTCTTTTCCATTCCTTATAGCTTCAGGGTTCTGGATTTTGTTTAAATCTATCATCAGGTTTTCTCTAATAGTTATTCTCTTTTAAAAGAAAAGTTATTTTAAGAAATATATTTTATAACACTTTCTAAGCCATAATAGCATTACCCATTTAGAGTCAATTATGTAAATTGCAAAAGTCATTACCACTATTTCCCCAATCTAATCTTCAGTTTTTGAAATACCTTAGTTCTTATTTATTGCCATTTGATTATTGTGTTTTTATAGTTATGTTCCTCAGAAAACATGGGTGATATATACCCTGAATCCATATGTGTCTAAAAATGTCATTCTTTTATTCTGACAGGTGATCAGTAACTTGAATTTATTTTTTTTGTTTTAGTAGATAATATTTCATTGATTGCTAAGGTTTAGTGTTATGAACGTATCAGATATTAGTCAGATTATCTTTCCAGTGAAAGTTATTTGCTTTTATAGATGCTTATAAGACTTTCTATTTACTATTGAAATTCAAAGTTTTCACTAGGCTATATCTAGGTAAATGACATTTCTTATTAATCCTCTCTGGGACTCAGAGAACCTTGCCAATCTTCAAGCACACATCTATCTTTGAATAATGGAAATTTTCTTTATTTGTTTAAATATTAGTTCCCTCTATAATTTCCTTTATTTTATGATTTCTTTATAGATATTCACTATATTTGTGGTAGGAAGTCACATTTATTTTTGTTTGTTTATAAAAGCAGAATATACCTTTTCTACTTTTCAGTTCCTATTCTTTGAAGACGACCCTATACTAACCTTCTTTGAAGGGTGTTTGATTTGTTTGACTGAAATGGGAGTGATCAATCGGCTCTATTCTAGATGGCACTATTGGCTGGTGCAAAGAATGGTCACCAAGCTGAATGGAGTCTGTTTAGTCACAAGAGATTTATGGAATGAAAAGTTTATGCTTACTATGGACTTGTATTAGAAAGCAAAAATCTGGAATGTCTGCAAGTCCTCATCACATTGTGCATTGCTTTGTAAGTCAGCACAGAGAAAAAGATTGCTGAGCAATGGGGAGACTGTGTTCCTGAGGAATAATTTACCTAAAGCCTGGCTAGCTCTGAATTTTCAGTTGTGTGAGATAGTAAATGCTTCTGCTCACTAAAGAATTTAAACATACTACTAAAATATAATAAATAACATCTTCGTAACCTGAATAAACTTGCATAACCCAAACTTGGGTAAAAAACCAGAACATTTTGATCATCTCAAAAACTCCTCTTTATGCTTGCTTTTAATCAGTAACATCCTGTAGTCTGATACTATTGATTGTTGTTTCCATTCTTGAATTTTTTATGAATAGAATATATATTTGTTGGTTTGCATTCTTTACCTCCTGAGTGCTGGAGTTATTAGTTTCTGCTACTGTGCCTGACCAACCTGGTTCATTACCTAAAAATTTTTTTTTGTCAGATATATCAGTATTTTCATGTGTAGTTCCAGTTTGTGTATTTTTATTAGTGTACTACATTGTATGGTGTGAATATGCCAAAATTTATCAGTTTTCGTGCTGATAAACATTTGAATATTTTTCCATTGGAAACTATTATTTGTAGTAATGCTGTGAATATACCAGAACACTTTATAGTGAATATATGTATGCATTTCTGTTGATGTGTCCCTGTACATCCTTTCACTATGTCAAAGGACAGGTACACACCCAGCTGTAGTAAATACTGACAATTTTCCATGATAGTTGTTAAGTACCCACGTTCTTACCAGCAATATAAGAGAGTTCCTTTTCTTTCACACGTTTGCCAACACTGGTATTTTCATTAAAGAGTTCTTAAATCATGAGTTGTCAGTCAGTTGCAAGAATGTTTTTTTTAAATTAAAAGCATTCTTGTTTTATTAGCTTTCTTTCCCTGGCTGTTATTTTATATTACAGAGGAAATTGAGAGGGAAGATTGCTCACTCATGTTGAACATGAGCCTCTAACATTTTGGAATATTTCAAGTACTCCATTTCTTTCAATATAAGGATAAAGAATAAAAAAATTATATATATATACACACATACACACACATACACACATACACATGTATACATACACTTTCTGTAATTTTAAAGCAGCAGTAGGTGTATAGAATCTATGGTTGTACTTCTGCCTTAACTCTTTTTCTTAAAAAATGAATTTTATATGTTAATTTAAGGTATATAACATTGGTGTTACCAGATACATACACAGTCAAATGATTACTATGGTTGAATGAATTAACATTAACCATCAGGTTATATACTTGCTTATTTTTCTATTTATTTGACAAAAATCATTAATACAATACATTGTTAATAACTAAAGTGGCACTTCAACACTTGAATTACTCTGTTTTGCCTGTTGCACATAGGGTCACTGAGTCAGACAGCGATTCCACGGCACCTAACAACAAAAACAACAACAAGCTGTGGAAGGAGATGGGGTTCAGCTCAGTTGATAGAGTGGTGCTCTGCACTCTTTGAGGACATGGGTTCAATCTCAAGCACCACAAAAATGGGAGAAGGACGTGGCAATCCACTCCCAAAACAACTCTGAAACAATCAGCCATTGAATACTCTATGAGGTTCACTATGAGCTAGACCTAACAACACCTAACAACAACAACAACAACAACAACAAGATGTCAAGATGTAGAAATGCAAATCTCTGCATGTTAAGGAAAATCTGCTACTCACTGATTGGAGAACAAGCCAAAGCTTCATAGGAACTGCATGTTTCATATAACTATGCTCCTATTTTGCTTCCAATTGTCTTCACTGTTTTTAGTACAACAGCCAGGTTAAAACTTTGTAAAGCCTAAAAGGAAAGGTGAGATAACTACTGCTAAAAGACAGTGAATGTTCAATGAAAGAGCCACTTCATTTGTTAATATATACTGTTAATAACCAACATCCATGTTTGGGAATAAATTTATGGCTGTTGGACAAGGGACCAAAGAACACATGTCAGGATAAGAGAGAGATTTTAAAAACGATAGCACTTCATCATAATTCTGACAAGAGAACATGTTTTTATGAACTATTGAAATGAAACAATTGGAAATTTAAACTGGAAAAAAAATGAAGGGTTATGATAAAAGAGGTAGAGGTGCCAGAACTGCCTTGATAGCATATTGAGGAGAGGCTCAAAAGGTTGTTAGAACTGATTTATTATCTAAGACCAAAGAAAAGCCCAATTGAAGAAGTTCCCTGAATAGACTTGAGAACACTCATTAAAAATGATGTAGAATGTACTACTAGGCAGGAGAACACCTGCATCATTGAGTGGCTTAGTGGTATATTCCTTCTGTAGGCCTAAGCTGATGATTGGAAATATTATTGAAATGGTCTCTCCATTGTCATCGTGAATTATAAGTTTCAGAATAACAGAGGACAAGTATCAGCATTTGATTCAGTGACAGGGTGAGTATCACTGCACTATGGACTATGTGTTAGTCAGCTATTACTATAACAAATAGTGTAAGCTGAGATAATAAGCTTATAAAGAGAAAACATCTATTTTGGCTCATATTTTTGGAGATTTTAGTCTATGATTAGTTGGCCCCTTTAATTTGAGCCTGTGACAAAGCAGCACATCATGGCATGAGCTGGTAGCACAGCAGAAAACACTCACCTTATGACTGTGAAGGAAAAGAGAATGAAGAAGAGACTTGTGTCTCATAAGCCCCATCAAAGTAAACCACAAGGAACCTAAAACCACCTACAAGGCCCCAATTCTTAAAGGCTCCACCACCCCCTGAAAGCACCAACCAGAGACCAAGCCTTTAACATCTGGGCCTTTAAGAAGACATCTAAGGTAAAACCATAGCAGACTGTAAGGTCAGAAATGCCCTAAAAGGGGTTAAAAGACCTTATATAAACAATAGATTAAGTTTTTCTAGTGTTTCTAAGGACAAAACAGATGACTGGTATAATCTCAAGAGATCAAGAGTAGGCAAGCAAAAGGCTGATTTCATATATCACAATGGAAACCATCATCCATCTAGTTTCCTTCCTTGATTCAGTTTGCATACATAAAGCCCACTGATTTAAAGGGAAGCCATGACAATTATGTAGAAGCCTAAAAGGCCATAATAACCTGTTCAGTAACAATTTGTTGTTGTTAGGTGCTGTGGAGTTGGTGTCCAACTCATAGCAACCCTACGTACAACAGGTGAAACACTATTGTCAGTGCTTCTCTACTATTCATAGGGTTTTCAATGGCTGATTGTTTTTTGAGAGTGGGTTGCTAGGTCCTTCTTCCAAGCCTGCAGCATCTGGTGTTCCCTGGCAGTATCCTGTCCAAGTACTAACCAGGCTCGACTCTGCTTAGCTTCAGAGATCTGATGGAATCCAATGCCACAGTGGTATTGCTGCAGGCACCAGTAGCTATTTACTTAGTACTTTGCCAAATGGGACTAAATATGGTTCTTTAAAAATAAAACTATACAACAGAGAAAGGAGGATATCAATATCTTTTCAGGGACTTTTTATAGTAAATGTAAGCTGACAATGACCCCAGAGAACACAAAGTTCCATCATAGCTCTTGTTAAAATTGATGTTGTACAAAGCAAGATGATAAATACCAAAACAACCTGGCTCACCTAATGGTGGGTCTAACAGGTCCCTATTATGATCATTTCCCTGGACCTTGAGTACAGAATCATAACGAATACAATTATTGGCTTGCAGGATTCCCTTGTTGGTTACCTGCCTTGTGAAGAAAGAGCCATTATAGAAGGAAAATCCAAGAGCAAGCACCTGAACTTGTCTCCACTGGACAATACAGTATAAGACACAAGATTCCAATCCAAGTAGAAGCAGAACATTATATGGCTCACTAAGAAAGTTAAAGGATTCAGGATCTTCCCTTAATTATTGAAAAAAATGCAGTTCCCATAAGAATTTTAGGAGTCATTGCTATGACTCTTACAAAAGCCAGAAGGGCTGTGAGTGCTTCATGATGACTTGTAGGGAATTATCTGGATACCTTTGGGGAGGACCGAGGCTCACTTGGACCATGGCTCACTCAGTCTGGGCTGAAGTCTGAGCCCTCCCTAGATCCTGCCCTGTTTCTGCCCCTCCCACCTCTGGTCATGCTTAACCCAGAAACCTGGACTAGGACCTATTTGACTCACTAAGAGCAAATATGGCTACCCAAGTCCCAGTTCACCCTTCACCTACTTTTTAACCCCTCACCTATTTTACTCCTACCCCTCCCATGAAGTGATTCAAGATGGCCCTGGACCAGCCAAGCTGTGGTGTGGCCTCCTTCAACCTGATTGGCTGCCCAGAGCCACCTAATTGGTTAAAAAGGGATGCTCAGTGATTGGCCCAGCCTGCACCTAGCCCACCTATTGTAATTGCACTTTCCAAATCCTCACATGGAGAATTGCCCCTCTTGCCACAAGCCACTCTCTGACTGGTTACACCCCACACCTCTACCCAGAGAATATATAAACAAATCACTGACTATCCCAAGGGTCCTTTTGTCTCCTTCACTCTGACCACCTTGACCCTGATCATCCCACTCCATACCTGACTTGATGACCAGGGACAATTTCCTCGATCATCCAGACCTTTAATCAAACCACTGAGATGCAAGACTCCAAAAGTTAAGAATGAAGACCTGGAGCAAGACAAGAAGAGCTCTCGATCCCCCATCCTGGGGAGGAGATGAGAGGAGAAGATGACCAGCGAGAGTCAAGATCATCCGACTCCACCAACATCGGCCGCTCTTGAATAGCATCTGCACTCCCAAGTTGAAGGTGCTGTTAAATAAAGGTTCCTGTTTGTTATTGAAGGCTCCCAAGGTCCTTCTGGGTACCACCAAACAGCTCTTGCCCATCCCCAAGGGTCCCTGAGTGAACTGGTATTGAGGTGAATCTCTGTGATCTTTTAACTAGGCTGGAACAGAGCCCAACAACTTGTCATGAACTGCACTAAGTGTAGCCCAACTATAGACTCTGTATGAATATGATAACTTTACTGGAGCAGACAAACATAGACTCTGGTACTTGGTTTGTCCTGACAATCTGGGAAGTATGTTCCAAATCAAGGTGGATCCAAAACAATTTGCATTTACTTAGGAAGGATAAAAATGTATATCCAATATATACCCCCAAACTAAGTTGATCTCTTGATTTTCATCATAGTTGGCAAATGTACAGAATGGATGTTGACTATATTGACTATAGTCAATAGTAGAATTCTATAGTAGAACATAGTAGCCCACTGTGTTACATGTATGCCAGAATGGAGACATAAACCCTAACCAGTTTACAAGGCTGGATACATTAGCAAAATTTTATGGGTCAATTATTGGGGATATGTTGGTACATTCTATGGGTAGCAGCTGAGGAAATTCTGTTTTTTGCTACTGTTTGCCTGGTTTTGGTAACTGGCATTATTCTAATATTTTTATCTTATTCTGTGTGTCTAAAGTGGACAGCATTTCCTATGTGGGTGTTATGGTTTGAACATGAAATGTCACTCACAGGATCAGGTTTTGAACACTTGGTCTCCAGCTGTTGATGCTATCTTGGGAGGTTTTGGAAACTTTGAGAAGTAAGGCCTAGATGGAGGAAATAGGTCACTGGGGGTGAGTCCTTAGAGGTATATTATCTTTGGCCCCTCCCTGTCACACAGCCTATTCCCTGGCCTTATAATCAGGTGAAGAAGCTGTTCTGACCCATGCTCCTGCCCTCATGATGTTCTGTCTAAGTTCATGGGGCCAAGTGACCATGAACTGAATACTCTGAAACCATGAGCCAAAATAAATCTTTCCTCTCTTATATTGTTTATGTCAGGTATTTTGGTTGTAGTGACAAAAAGTAAATAATACACTGGGTATTTTTTTTCTTGGCTGAGTTTGGAAATTCCCAAAGAGATGAAAAGAAATAAGTCATGCTATTGAAGGCTTAGGCTTGGAAATGGAACATTGTCACATCCACTTATATTCCATTGACTGAAACAATTTGCATAGATAAATCCATGTCATTTGAGTGGAGAAGTATAGTCCTGTAGTGGAAGACAAAGGGAATAAATAAATATTTTTTAAACACCTTATGCCATACCCTCCAAGCAAAGCAGTTGCTACATTGTAGACTTCCTACAACAACAACAACAAAAAAAAGGGTCTGGAGTTTAGCTCAATTGGTAGAGTGCCACACTGCAGTATCTGAGGCCCTGAGTTCAATCCCTACCACCACAAAAATGGGTAAAGGACATGGCAGCCCACTCCCCTCAGCCAAACTCCAGAAACAATTAGCCATTGAAAATTCTATGACTAGCAGAGAAGAACTGACATAGAGCAGGTCATGGCACAGTGTCAGGTAGTGCTTCATTCTGTTGTCAGACCCAACTTGATGGCACCTTACAACAACAAAGGGGCTGGGATTTAACTCAGTTGGTAAAGCACTGCTGTGCAGTCTCTGTGGTCCCAAGTTCAATTCCCAGCACTGCAAAAATGGGAGAAAGACATGGTAATCCACTCCCAAGGCAATCCTGAAACAATCAACCATTGAAAACCCTATGAGGGTCACTATGAATCTGACAAGACTTGACAGCACCTAAAAACAACAACAACAATAATAACAAACCACAATAAACAGGTCTGCTATGGTTTGATTGTGTCCTATATAAGTTAATGTGTTGGAATGTTTATTCCTCAAGGTAGCAATGTTGGGAGCTGATGTCTAGTTGAAGGTGTTTGGGTCATGGAATCAGAGAACTCATGAATGAATGGATTAACACCCCTTTTTTATTATTAGAAATTTTTAATGTACATCATAATGTGATTCATTTTGACATGCTTTTCGTTGTGACAATATTCATATATGCAATTTGATAAGCATTATTCATATAGGTTACCCCTTACCCTCCTCTATGTTTCCCCCCTCCCTCCCTTCCCATCTGTTTCCCATCCAAGTCTTCTCTATCTTTTACTATATAGTATTTTTCTATATGTCCTTGGGTTCCATTTCTGTTTAAGATAGAAACTTTTCCTATAGTGGTCTTTGTTTCTATCTTGTTAGAACAATTGCATGCGATTTCTAGTCCATTTATATTGACCTCATTCTTATCTTCCCCCCCCCTTTTAATGTGATCTGACCTTTGAGTAGGATATTTCCTTCTTGTAACTTTGAGTCAGCTCTCTCATATGAGTGAGAACATGTGCTGTTTCTCTTTCTGAGCTTGTGTTCGTTCACTTAAAACAATTTTCTCTAATTCCATCCAATTTGCTGCGAATGACCCTATTTCATTTTTCTTGATTGCTGAAAAGTATTCCATTGTGTATATATACCATAGTTTTTTAATCCATTCTTCTGTTGAAGGGCACTTTGGTTGATTCCATATCTTTGCTGTTGTGAAAAGTGCTGCATTGAACATGGAGATGCAGGTGTCTCTGTGGTATGATGACTCATCTCCCTTTGGGTAAATTCCCAATAGTGTTATAGCTGGGTCATATGGTAGATCTATTTTTAGTTTTTTGAGGTACCTCCATATTGATTTCCATAGTGGTTGCACCAATTTACAGCTCCACCAACAATGTAAAAGTGTTCC
>VMDO01042993.1:0-10185 GCA_007922755.1 Pedetes capensis
TTTTAAATGTCCTACTGGATTGGAAGATAAACCAGCCAAGATACAACCGTAAATATTACAGGAACATAATGATTCAATTCCAAAATTATAGGATAGGTCAGAGTGCTTAATTTGAATTTTTAAAATTCATTTAATAATACAAATACATACAGAATAAATGAGTAGGTTATTAGAAAGTTCAAATTACAAAATTACATTTAAGTGCTGGATGGAACTTCAGACCTTGACTATTCAAATCTATCAAACTGAAGTGACAGTCAGAATCACCAATAGATCTTATTAAAGGTTCCTGGCCACCAACACCAGAGATACTGATTCAGTCAGGATCTTTGCTGGGGACTAGAACTGTATGTCACCCAGGTTTGTTTATCTAGTCAGTGAAAACCACTGATTCATAAAAATGAAAAAATACTAGTAACAAAATGTACCTGCCACAGGACTAACTATTGCCCACCCAGTATCTATCTTCTCTTCCTCACATGCAGGCAAAACACTTCTCATCCCAGACTCTGACATGTAAGGGCCATGGGCCCCAATCCTACTCGATGCAATGTAATGAGAGTAAGTCCATCGGACATTTTTGATAAGACTTATTGGGAAAATATCCTTAAAATGTAACAAATTTTGGCATTTTTTTCTCCCCTGTCTTTGTTGTGGTGGTAGTGGTGGGTTTTGTTTGTTTGTGGTTTTGGTTTTGACTTTTACTAAGCAAGGGCTTATTTAGCTCAGTTGGTAGACTGATGCTCTGTGCATTCTGAGGCCCTGGGAAAGTAGGAGAAAGACCTGGCAGCCCACTCCCAAAACAATCCCAAAACAATCAGCCATTAAAAACTCTATGAACAGCAGAGAAGCACTGACAATAGTGCCCGGCATGGCACAGCGTGAGGTAGTGTTTTGTCTGCTGTACATAGGTCACTATAAGTCAGACCCCACTTGATGGCACCTAACAATAACACAACAAGCACCTTACATTTTTTTCCTGCTGGTAACATGAATATGCAGGCAACAGGTTTAGGACCCATCCAAATGAGTGTGAGAATAAGCTCTACAATATAAGGCAAGCCACGATGAAAGAAAGACAAAATCCCAGTGTCTGATAAACTCATGATGCTACTCTGACAGCCTAGCCAGCCCATCAAGAGGCCTTGTTAACATCATAACAACAGATGATTGTAATTTTTCATAGGTACAGACATTTACGATTTCATTTTGGAAGTTACACAAACACCTGTATGGGCATTTCTGTATATAGGTATATTGATACAGATTTACCCACACATAAATGCCAGTGAACCACAGCAAGGGTCAAATGTCACCAAATCCAGAACATGAACTTCGATGGCCCTTGGACATATGTGGAAGAGGAACATTTTGTATTCATGAAAGCAAACTGCATCTTAAAAGCGAGAAGTTCTGAATTTGTCATCAGGTTGTTTTCTCTCTCTGTCATCTCTACTTTCCTCTAACCTTTGGCAAATAACCCTTTGATGGACTAAAGATTGCTATTACCACTTTTGCCCTTGCCTCTACTACCTTAAAAATCCAAAGAGGAAATAACATGTCTCATCTTTCCTTATTACTGTTAGGCAGATGCCTGTGATTAAGTTTCATTGGTCTTAATAATGTCATGTTCATGTTTATGAACAAATTAATTTGACCAATGCAATGATCTAATTGGTTAGGTGCAGTCATGTACCACCACTGGAGTTAAGGGATGGCACTGGCCCTGTCCAAGCAGCACACACTGAGAATGTAGGAAAAGTAAGATGTTGTGGTTATGAAGGCTGTGGGTAGAGTGGATTGATACTGGAAGGATTAAAAAATATAGATGTCCACCATATAACATCTTGGTCATTTGGTCATAATCTCAAGCTACATAATAAGATGGGAAAGACACAGACAATTCAGTTCAACAAGGTTCCACCCAGAACCTCTCTCCCAATGATACTAGCTCTTAGAATTCTGACGTTCTGCATATGCTTTACCACTATAAATATGAGTTCTGAAACATTAAGAATAATCATCAGCAGATGCTTCTGAAATTCTAGAAGTTTAGGAGGAACTACTCTGATCTTTCTTTATTTAATATACTTTTCAATGTGATGATCTTATAGACTCTCAAGATGACGCAAGTAAAAAGTCAGTATAAGTCTGTGAAATGTGTTAAAATTACATATATGTGTGTGCATATGGGCATCCAAATATATAAAAACTATATGCCAATAGATATTTGCATATATGTATAAAGTTTATGACATATGAATGTACACAGACACACAAACACCCCTAATCACTCTTATTCCTAGTACCTAATAAAAATTCTAGAAAACAATATAAGCAGGATAAATATCAATAAGTGAATGATAAAAGAAACTGAGGCTGTCTTTTAGTGATCTGCCCAAGTCATGTAGTTTACATAAGTAGATAGAAAACAACTGTAAGTGTACTTTTACAGAGTTCTGTATTCCTAAACCCAAATCTTGACTGAGCTGACAAGACATTAGAAATAAATCAATTCAAATGTTTTATCTTTATTTACTCTTAGGGAATACAGTTGTTGTTGTTGTTGTTAGGTGCCCTCGAGTTGAGTTTGACTCATAGCGACCCTATGTACAGCAGATCGAAACACTTTCCGATTCTGTGTCAGGCACATGATCTTATTTATGTTTAAGCCCATTGTTGCAGACACTGTATCAATCCATCTGGTGGAGGGTTTCCCTCTTTTCTGTTGACCTGCCACCTGATGTCTTTCTCTAGGGACTGACCTCTTCTGACTACATGCCTGAACTATGTAAGATGCACTCTGGCCATTCTTGCTTCCAAGGAGCACTCTGGTTGCACTTCTTCTAGGACAGATTTGCTGGTTCTTTTGGCAGTCCATGGTATATTCAATAGACGTCTCCAGTACCATAATTCAAAAGCATCAATTCTTTTCCTGTCTCCCTTGTTCAATGTCCAGCTTTCACAACCATATGATGCGACTGAAAATACTATGGCATGAGTCAGACGCACCTTCGTCTTCAATGTGACATCTTTGCTTTTCAATACTCTAAAGAGATCTTTTGCCACAGCTTTTCCTAGAGCAATGCGTCTTTGGATTTCTTGACTGCTGCTTCCATGGGTGTTGATTATAGAGCCAAGAAAAGCAAAATCTTGGACAACCTCAATCTTTTCTCCATTTATTGTGAAGTTGTGTGCTGACCCAGTCGTCAGGATTTTTGTTTTGTTGATGTTTAGTCGTAACCCATATTGGAGGCTATGATCTTTGATCTTCAGTGAATGTTTTAAATCCTCTTCATTTTCAGCAAGCAGAGTTGTGTCATCTGCATAACACAGGTTGTAAATGAGTCTTCCTCAAATCCTAATGCCACGTTCGTCCTCATAAAGTCCAGCTTCTCGGATTATTTGCTCAGCATATAAATTGAAGAGATAGGGTGAAAGTATACAGCTCTGATGCACACCTTTCTCAACTTTAAACCAGGCTATGTTTCCTTGTTCTATTTGAACAGCTGCCTCCTGCTTTACATACAGATTCCTCATCAGCACAATTAGGTGCTCTGGTATTCCCATTTTCCGAAGTGTTATCCATAATTTGTTATGATCCACACAGTCAAATGCCTTTGCATAGGCAATAAAACATAGATAGACATCTTTCTAATATTCCCTGGTTTCGGCTAATATCTACCTGACATCAGCAATGATGTCCCTGGTTCCCCGCCCTCTTCTGAATCCTGCTTGGTTTTCTGGTAATTCCCTGTCTATATACTGCTGCAGTCACTTTTGAATGATCTTTAAAAAAATTTTGCCTGTGTGTGATATTAATGATATTGTTCAAGAGTTTCCATATTCAGTTGGATCCCCTTTTTTGGGGATCCTCTTCCAGTCAGTGGGCCAAGTAGCTGTTTTCCAAATCTGTTGGCACAAACATGTTAACACCTCCAGTGCTGCTTCTGTTTGTTGAAACATCTCTATTGGTATCCCATCAATTCCTAGAGCCTTGTGTTTTGCCAGATCTTTCAAGGTGGCTTCCATTTCATCCTTCAATACCACTGGCTCTTCTTCATATGCAACCTCTTGAAATGGTTGGTCATCTACCAATTCTTTTTTATATAATGACTCTGTGTATTCTTTCCATCTTCTTTTTATGTTTCCTGCATTGTTTAATATTTTCCCTGTAGAATCTTTCACTATTGCCACTCAAGGCTTGAATTTTTTCACTTCCCTAAGCTTAAGAAACACAGAGCATGTTCTTCCCTTTTGGTTTTCTGCCTCCAGCTCCTTGCACATGTCATTATAATATTTGCTTTTGTCTTCTAGAGCTGCCTTTTGAAATCTTCTGTTTAGATCCTTAACTTCATTATGTCTTCCTTTTACTTTAGCTGCTTGACATTCAAGGGCAAGGTCCAGCATCTCTTTTGACATGTAATTTGGTCTTTTCTTTTTTCTTGTCTTTTTAATAACAACCTTCTGCTTTCTTCTTGAATGATATCTTTTATGTCATGCCACAACTCTTCTGGTCTCCTATCATTTGTATCTAATGCATTAAACCTATTCTTGAGGTGGTGTATGAACCAAGGTGGGATATGCACAAGGTCATACCTTGGCTCTCAAAAACTTGTTCTAATTTTCTTCAGCTTCAGTTTGAACTTGCATAGGAGAAGTTGATGATCTCATCCACAATCAGCACCTGGTCTTGTTTTGACATTTAATATAGAGGTTTTCCATCATCTTTTTCCACATATATAGTCAATTTGATTCCTGTATGTTCCATCTGGTGATGTCCATGTGTATAATCACTGTTTATATTGTTGAAAAAATGTATTTTCAATGAAAAGGTCATTGGTCTGACAAAATTCTATCATGTGATCTCATGCATAAGTTCTGTCACCAAGACCATATTTTCCAGCTACTGAACCTTCTTCTTTGTTTCCAACCTTTGCGTTCCAGTCACCAGTGATTATCAGTACATCCTGATTGCATGTTTGATCTATTCAGATTATAGAAGCTGGTAGAAATCTTCTCTTTCTTCATTTGTGGCCTTAGTGGTGGGTGCATAAATTTGAATAATAGTCATATTAACTGGCCTTCCTTGTCGATGTATGGATATTATTCTATCACTGACAACATTGTATTTCAGGACAGATCTTGAGATATCTTTTTTGATGATGAATGCAACCCCATTTCTCTTTAGTTTATCATTCCCAGCATAGTAGACCATATGATTATCTGACTCAAAGTGGCCCATACCAGTCCATTTTAGCGCACTGATACCTAGGATATCAATGTTTATGTGCTCCATTTCTCTTTTAATGATTTCTAATTTTCCTAGAGTCATACTACATACATCCCATGTTCCAATCATTAGTGGATGTTTACAGTTGTTTCTCCTGATTTTGAGTCATGCCACATCAGCAGATGGAGGTCCCTGGGGCTTTACTCCATTTCTGTCATCAAGGTAGACTCTATTTTGAGGAGGCAACTCTTCCCCAGTAGTCTTTTGAGTGCCTTCCAACCTGGGGGGCTCATTTTCTGGCACTATATCTGACAGTGTTTCTTTGCTATTCATAGGGTTTTCAATGGCTAGTTGTTTTGGAAGCAGTTTGCCAGTGCCTACTCCCTAGTCTAGAAGCTCAGCTGAAACCTGTCCACCATGGGTGACCCTGCTGGTATCTGAGATACCAGTGGCATAGCTTTCAGCCTCATCACAACAAGCAAGCCCCCACAGTGCGGCAAACTGACAGATGTGTGGGGGAGGGAATACAGTAATAAACAAAAATATTCATCAATAAGAGATTCATAAATATCTATGTAGCAATAGTATGCAGTAATGACTCAATCAAACCTAATATTATAATGCTTGAGTAAGTTTAATAGAAGCATAGAATTCATTAAAAAGACATAGCAAAGCAAGATATTATAAATACAGATGAACACCGTGTCCTCCTAATTTATTACCAGGGCCACAATAAAAGACAATAATATAAAAGAAAATATACATCTGCCAAGTCTTCCAAAGAACAATGCATTACCAACACTTCCAATGTATCCTTACAAGAATTACTATGGTACACCTGGCTTTTCTATGTTTCCTTCAAAGATGTTACCTAACTTAATATTTCTTCTGTAAAATATTAAGTATTATCTTCTCATTTCCTTGTAGATTACCTTTAATTATTCATTAATTTTGGGATTACAGAGGTACTCTTAGGCCTTCATCCAATATTAAATAATATAAAGAATTGCATTGTTCTTGTTTTTACTCCAATCATGATATGGTGAACATTAACTTGGAGTTCACATACTTTTGCTTCCTTTATTAATGTTCAGTTGAACTACTTTTCAACATGAAGTTTTAGATGAAGCAATCCAAACAATGAAGATTCTCTAAAGTGCTGAAATTACTATTGAGGCAAAATTCCAAAATTATAAAAAGATAAGAATGAGTGTATACATAAGAAAAAGGAAAAAGAATTGAGTCCAAATATACTTCCCAGGAGGAAATATAGAAAATTGATCACTTCTAGGTAATATATTTATATCTAAAAGGTGAAAAGGTAATACACAGTCTTCTTTTAATTTTCTGTCTTCTTGCATTTTACCATAAATGTTTATCATGGACTTGTTGTGTTGTTGTTGTTAGGTGCTATCGAGTCAAGTCCAACTCATAGAGACCCTCATAGGGTTTTCAATGGCTGACTGTTTGGGGATTGCCTCGGGAGTGGGTTGCCACATCCGTCTCCCATTTTGCGGTGCTGGGAATCGAACTCGGGACCTCAGAGACTTTAGAGTGGCACTCTACCAACTGAGCTAAATCACAGCCCCATCATGGACTTAAGGCCTGGGATTTTGCTCAGTTGGTAGAGTGCTGCTCTGTACTCATGAGGCATGGAGTTCCATCCCTAACATCACAACAACAGGAGAAGGACCTGGCAGCCCACTCCTGAAATAATCCTGAAACAATCAGCCACTGAAAACCCTATGAATAGTAGAGAAGCACTGACAGTGCTGCGCATGGCACAGAGTTGGGTAGTGTCTTGCTCTGTTATACACAGGGTCACTATGAGTCAGACCCAACTTGACAGTAACTAACAACAACAACAAGAGGACAATATTTCTAAAATAATGTAGGTAATATTTATCCCTAAGGGGGAAGGACCTGACAGCCCACTCCCAAAACAATCAGCCATTGAAAACCCTATGAATAGCAGAGAAGTGCTGACATAGTGCTGGGCATGGCAGTGTCATGGAGTGTTTTATTCCGCTATACATAGGGTTGTGATCGGCACCTAAAAACAACATTTAATCCTAAATTCCTTTTAATTTCTCATCTGCCTCACTGAAAAGCAAATATACTTCCTTGATTTTTTTATACGATAGTTAATAAGTCACGACAATAGAACATAATGAAGAAGAAATTAACTGAAAAAATAAAAACAAAGAACAAACAATGGTACAACAGCAAAAGACCCCATACGCATATCACTGGAATATAAAAAGGAGAGGAGAAGTGAGGCTGAAAAGGTATTTCAAGAAATAATGGCTAAAATTTTCCTCCATTTGGTGAAAGAAATCTGCAAGACCCAAGGAGTTGAGGAAACCCCAATCAGGATAAATCTAAAGAAATCCATGCTAAGACATACAGTAATTGAACTTTTAAATATTAGAGATAAAGATCCTAAAAGCAGCCAAAGAAGAATGATTAATTATCTATATGGAAATACCAAGCTGATAACAGTAGATTTCTCATATGTTATCATTTCTCATCCCAAGAAGTGACACAGTATTTTGCAAGTGTTGAAAGAAAAGAACTGTCAACAGTGAATTCTGTATTTGTTGAAACTCTTGCTCAGGAATGAAACGGAAATAAATCCATGATGATATAAAGACAAATTAAGAGAATTTGTTGCTGACAGATCTATCTTTAAAGACTGGTGTGAGAAAGATCTTCAAACAGAAAGCAAATGATAAAAGAAGGAACCTTGAAGCATCAGGAAGGAAAAATAAAGCAGAAAGATAATTATGGGTACACATAATAGATTATTCTTTTGTTATGAGTTATATATACTACATTTGAGATTGAAGGAAAAATTATAACACCATTTCACACTCAAGATAATTTTTATTAGTATTTTTTAGCTAGTATAAAAATTAATGGGCATTATTATGATACTTCCATGCATGCATATCATTGTGTATTACTCATGTCCTTTCTCCCATTACCCGCTCATGTCCCTTCTTCCGCCTCATTCCAGTCCCCTTCCTACCTACAAATAGTCTCCCTTCTGCTTGCATGTCATATACATAAAATCCTTTATATATTATATTTAATATGTGTTTTCAATCCACATTCTGTATATGAGGGAAAAACATGTGACATTAAGATAATGATACATAGAGAAGTTAAGGACCTAAATGGAAAAACAGAGTATCACAATTTGAGACACAGTTGAAGCAGTGCTGAGAGGGAAATTTATAGCAACTAGGTGCTTATGTTGTACATAGGGTCACTCTGAGTTGGACCCAACTTAATGGCACCTAACAACAACAACAAAAGTGCTTGTGTTGGAAATAAGTAAAAGTTTCAAATCAATAGCTGAAGTTCCTACCTCAGAAAACTGGAAAGATTGATCAAAGTAAACCTATTCAAATAAAAGAAGGTAAATAAGAAAGATAAGAGTATCAGTAATCACTGGAATTGAAAATAGGAAAACAACAGAGAACATCTGTGAAGTTCAATGCTAGTTCTTCAAAATATAAAACTGGAAAATATCTTATAAAATTATTAAAATAAAAAGAGAAGGTGCAACTCATCAATATCACAAATGAAATAGGAAGCATTACTATGGAGTACACAGCTACTGAGAATGATATTAGTGGAATCACACCAACTGCACTGTACTCATAATTTTGAAAACTTATGGGAAATGGGCCAATGTCTCAAAATCCAAAAACTCAACTAAGATGAAATAAACTGTCTTAATAGCCCTATAATCTTCAGAGAAGTTGAATTTATAATTTAAAAGCTTCCTCCCAGAAGAAATATTCAGAATTCCTCACTAGAGAATTCTACCAAATATTTAAAGAATGAATATGAATTTTCTGTAATTTCTTTCAGAAAATACAAGAGCAGAAAGAGCACTTATCAGCTCATTGTATGAAACTAGCATTATCCTTATCAAGCTAAAGTCAAACCCTAAAACACTACACACCCATATGTCTCCAAACTTATTCTCCCAAATCTTCAACAATACATTATAAGACCAAATCTAACAATATATAAAAGGTATTATACAGTATATCTGAACGAATTTACTCCAGATATTCAAGCCTATTAAATATTATAAAAATCAATCACTGAAATCTCCCATATCAATAAGCTGGAGATAATAGCACTATATTTTCATATCAACTCATTAAAAATAAGATGTGGCCAACTTCAACACTGATTCATGGCAAAAACCTCTCAGAAAAATAGAACTGGAGAGGAACTTGCTCAATTTGATAAATAGAATCTACAAAGCCTATAGCTAACATTAATGTTTAATTGTAAAAGGCTGAATGGTTTCCCCACAAGACTGAGCACAAGAGATAGACGTCTGCTCCCACTGCTATTATTCAACATAGTGCTGGGAGTTGTAGACAGAACAGTAAGGCAAAACAAGAAATGAAAGCATACGGATTATTTAAAAAGAAACAAATCTATTTGCAAAGGACATAAAAAACCCAAGTAAAGTACAGAAAAAAGACAACCAACAATAAAAATCCTAATAAAACTAATAAATAAATAAGATCACAGGAAATAACATTAATGTACAAAAATCAATATCACTGTTCATATATGGAAAATGGCAAGCAGACACTAAAGTTAAAAAACATAATACAATTTACATCACTTCCAGAAAGTGAAATACCTAGGTATTTTTTTTACAAAAACATATACTTATAGAAAACATACACTATATCTATATGCTGAAAACTACAAAATGCTAATGAAAAAGCTGATGAAGATTCACATAAATATAAAGACAAACTGTGTCCATGGATTGGTAGATTCAGCATAATAAAAGTATTAATTTATCCCAGATTGAGCTATTAATTTAATTCAATTCTTATCAAAATTCACTGAAGTTTTTACTTGCACACCCAAGCTTATTCTAAAGTTCATATGGTAAGTCATGGTTTCTA
>VMDO01042994.1:0-10174 GCA_007922755.1 Pedetes capensis
AACAAATATTATAATGACATGTGCAAGGAGCTGGAGGCAGAAAACCAAAAGGGAAGAACACGCTCTGTGTTTCTCAAGCTTAAGGAAGTGAAGAAAAAATTCAAGCCTCGAGTGGCAGTAGTGAAAGATTCTATAGGGAAAATATTAAATGATGCAGGAAACATCAAAAGAAGATGGGAAGAATACACAGAGTCATTATGCAAGAAAGAACTGAAAGATGACCAACCATTCCAAGAGGTTGCATATGAAGAGAAAACAATGGTGTTGAAGGACGAAGTAGAAGCTGCCTTGAAAGCACTGGTGAAACACAAGGCAACACGAATTGATGGGATACCAATAGAGATGTTTCAACAGATACAGCACTAGAGGTGTTAACATGTTTGTGCCAACAGGTTTGGAAAACAGCTACTTGGCCCACTGACTGAAAGAGATCCATATTTGTGCCTATTCCCAAAAAAGGGGATCCAACTGAATGTGCAAACTATCGGACAATATCATTAATATTGCACACAAGCAAAATTCTAGTAAAGATCATTCAGAAGTGACTGCAGCAGTATATACACAGGGAATTACCAGAAAATCAAGCAGGATTCAAAAGAGGGCAGGGAACCAGGGACATCATTGCTGATGTCAGGTGGATATTAGCTGAAAGCAGAGAATATCAAAAAGATGTCTATCTATGTTTTATTGACATGCAACAGGATTTGATTGTGTGGATCACAACAAATTATGGATAACACTTCGGAAAATGAGAATACCAGAACCCCTAATTGTGCTCATGAGAAATCTGTACATGAACCAGGAGGCAGTTGTTCGAATAGAACAAGGAAACACTGAGTGGTTTAAAGTTCAGAAAGGTGTGTGCCAGGGCTGTATACTTTCATCCTATCTCTTCAATTTATATGCTTAGCAAATAATCCGAGAAGCTGGACTTTATGAGGAAGAACGCAGCGTCAAGATTGGAAGAAGACACATTAGCAACCTGTGTTATGCAATTGACACAACTCTGCTTGCTGAAAGTGAAGAGGATTTAAAACATTTACTGATGAAGATCAAAGATCATAGCCTTCAATATGGGTTATGACTAAACATCAACAAAACAAAAATCCTTACAACTGGGTCAGCACACAAATTCACAATAAATGGAGAAAAGATTGAGGTTGTCCAAGATTTTGCTTTGCTTGGCTGTATAATCAACACCCGCAGAAGCAGCAGTCAAGAAATCAAAAGATGCATTGCTCTAGGAAAAGCTGTGGCAAAATATCCCTTTAGAGTATTGAAAAGCAAGCATGTCACATTGAAGATGAAGGTGTTTCTGACTCATGCCATGGTATTTTCAGTTGCATCATATGGTTGTGAAAGCTGGACATTGAACAAGAGAGACAGAAAAAGAATTGATGCTTTTGAATTGTGGTGCTGGAGACGTCTATTGAATATACCATGGACTGACAAAAGAACCAACAGACCTGTCCTAGAAGAAGTGCAACCAGAGTGCTACTTGGAAGCAAGAATGGCCAGACTGCGTCTTACATATTTTGGGCATATAGTCAAGAGAGATGAATCCCTGGAGAAGGACATCATGTTTGGGAGAGTGGCAGGTCAATGCAAAAGAGGAAAACCCTCTACCAGATGGATTGACACAGTGTCTGCAACAATGGTCTTAAACATAAACAAGATCGTTTGCCTGGCATAGAATCGGCAAGTGTTTTGATCTGGTATTCATAGGTTCACTATGAGTCGCACTCAACTCGAGGGCACCTAACAACAACAACAACAAAGAAAGTATGTGTGTATATGTGTGTATAGAACCCACACTTTTCTCATTCTGTTCATTCTTTCTTCCATCAGTCTGAACTATTATTGTCCTTACCTCAGTTTTCCCAGTAGTTCTATCTACTGATTTTCTTAAACCTACCTGTATTTCCCTCGCAGTTCCCACAGTTTATCATCACAACTACCATAATCTTCAGAATTATAACAGATAACATGAAAATCCTCTAAAATGAGAGGCAATGGTTCACCATTTAACTCAAGAAGAAATTCATATTCTTACAATGACTTAAAATGTCCTGAATATTCTTAACCCTCATTAACTCTATCACTTTATCTCTTTCTACATTCTGTCTCTCTCAACCTATGGCAAGCTCAGTAGCACTGCACACAAAAATGGAGCATTTAGAAGAAAAATAGTTGCACACTATCTCAAACCATCTTACATATCTCAGTTCTGGTGGTGTCACAATTTAGGAAAAACTATATAAAATTGTTAAGTAGGTGGATATCCAAGTTTGGTCAGGTAAAATAAATTAAAATATATTCATTGAGGACTCTATTTTCTGAACATGTGGGTTTATCAATTTTACATGTTTTTATCAAATTTACCTTGTTTACTTTTGGAATGTCTTTGATGTTAAGGATCTAGGCAAGTATTGTAAAATAGAGGGCTCAAAATTTTATTTATATTACATGGGTTTACACTTGCAATTTTTCTCTCAACATTAAACTTCCCTAGATTGGTTACTGTACTGGAAGCTTTTCTTGGATTTCATTTTTAAAGTCTCTAAACCTACATTCTTAATCATCTGTTTATCATAGTCTAAGAATAGATAATCCCCTCTCCTTTAACCAGATAGAATATACGGGAACCAAAAGACTACATATGTGGAAAGAGACAATGGAAATCTTCTATATCAAATGACAGAACAAGACCGGGTGCTGATTATAGATCAGACCATCAAATTGTCTTATGCAAGTTCAAACTGAAGCTGAAGAAAATTAGAACAAGTATAAGAGGGCCAAGGTATGACCTTGGTTATATGCCACCTGAGTTCAGAGACCACCTCAAGAACAGTTTTAATGCATTAGACACAAATGATAGGAGACCAGAGAAGTTGTGGCATGACATAAAACATATCATTGAAGAAGAAAGCAAAAGGTTAGTAAAGAGACAAGATAAAATGAAAAGACCAAGTTACATGTCAAAAGAGATGCTGGAACTTGCTCTTGAATATTGAGCTGCTAAAGTAAAAGGAAGACATGATGAAGTTAAGGAACTAAACAGAAGATTTCAAAAGGTATCTCAAGGAGATGAAAAGAAATATTATAATGACATATGCAAAGAGCTGGAGGTAGAAAGTAAAAAGGGAAGAACTTGCCCTGTGTTTCTCAAGCATAAGGAAGTGGCAATAGTGAAAGCCTCCAGTGGCAATAGTGAAAGATTCAACAGGGAAAATATTAAATGATGTAGGAAATATCAAAAGAAGATGGAAGGAATGCAAAGAATCATGATACAAAAGAGAACTGGTAGATGACCAACTATTTCAAGGGGTTGCATATGAAAAGGGACCAATGGTATTGAAGTACAAAGTAGAAACTGCTTTGAAAGAACTGGGAAAACACAAGGCTTTAGGAATTGATGGAATGCTAATAGAGATGTTTTAAACAACAGATGTAGCACTGGAGTTGTTAACACGTTTATGCCAACAGATTTGGAAAAGAGCTACCTGGCCAACTCACAGGACGAGATCCATATTTATAGCTATTCCCAAAAAAGGGATTCAACTGAATGTGGAAACTATCAGACAATATCATTACTATCACACAATATCATTAATATCAAACACATGCAAAATTTTACTAAACATCATTCAAATGTGACTGCAACAGTACATAGACAGGGAATTACTGGAAAATCAAGCAGGATTCAGAAGAGAGTAGGGAACCATGGACATCATTGCTAATGACAGGTGGATATTAGCAGAAAGTAAAGAATATCAAAAAGATGTCTATCTATGTTTTATTGAATATGCAAAAGCACTTGACTGTGTCGATCATAACAAATTATGGGTAACACTTTGGAAAATGGGAATATCAGAGCACCTAATTGTATTCATGAGGAATCTTATGGGAACCAGGAGGCAGTTGTTCAAATAGAAAAAGGAAACACTGCTTGTTTTAATGTTGAGAAAGATGTGCATCAGGGCTGTATAATTTCACCATATCTCTTCAATTAATATGCTGAGCAAATAATCTGAGAACCTGGCCTTTTGAGGAAGAATGGGTCATCAGTATTGGAGGAAGACTCATTAACAACCTGCGTTATGAAGATGACACAGCTCTGCTTGCTGAAAATAAAGAGGATTTAAAACATTTACTGATGAAGATGAAAGGTCACAGCCTTCAGTATGGGTTGCTACTAAACATCAACAAACAAAAATCCTTACAACTGGGTCAGTATGCTCTTCAGAATAAATGAAGAAAAAAATTGAGGTTGTCCAAGATTTTGCTTTCATTGGCTCTATAATCAACACCCATGGAAGCAGCAGTCAAGACATCAAAAGACACATTGATCTAGGAAAAAGCTGTGGCAAAAGGTCTCGTTAGAGTATTGAAAAGTAAAGATGTTGTATTGAAGAAGTAGGTGATCCTGACTCATGCCATGGTATTTTCAGTCGCATTATATGGTTGTGAAAACTGGACATAGAACAAAGGAGACAGGAAAAGAACTGATGCTTTTGAATTATGGTGCTGGAGATAACTATTGAATATACCATGGAATGCCAAAAGAACCAATAGATCTGTCCTAGAAGAAGTGCAACCAGAGTGTTCCTTTGAAGCAAGGATGGCCAGACTGTGTCCTACATATTTCAGACATGTAATCAGGAGAAACTAATCCCTAGGAAAACACTTCATGTTTGGGGGAGTGGCAGGTCAACAATGGGCTTAAACATAAATAATGTTCTGTGCCTGGCACAGAATCAGAGACTAGTTTGATCTGCTATACATAGGGTCCCTATGAGTTGGATTTGATTAGATGTCACCTATCAACAACAAAAACATATTTATGTATAGGATATGTAGTGATTCCTTTTTGTTACCAGTTGGTTTATGCTTTAGTTTAAAGATTTTTCAAATTTTTTGGCTGTTTTGGTTTCAAAATGTTAATAAAATAAAGCTCATATTACAACTTATTAAATTGATAGGGATTTGAAAAAATCTTTAACATTTAAAATGAAAGTCATTTCTTGATATATTAAACTGAAAATGTGTGTAATTATGGGAAAAGTAAAAGGCAACATAAAATATTAACTTTCAAAATTAATAGAATGGTTTCTGTACAGCACTTTGGAATATTTTAAGCAGAATTTTTAAACTTAATACACATAAAATTTTGAGAGACACTTATAAAACTGCCTTTACTAAAAGCCATTACATACACCTCAGAGGAACCTTAGAGTCTAAAGCCCTTGTCCCAAACCTGTAGGCACTTTGGAACAAGGATAGCACAATCATCCATGTCACACAAATCTTCATCTTTTTCACCTAATTCACTCATAATTTGTTGTACAAACTTAGGAAGTTGAGGCCCAGTAGCCTTCATAGATGTAAAAAATCATTTGGGAGACTTTTTTTTCAAAATTATTGTTTGAAGAACTACAATATTGCATAAAAGTATGAGTGGTGATTTAAAAAACTAATGTACCCAATAATATTGAATCTCAGAGACCAGACTCTCTTGTATTTCATATCACATAGTGAATCAAAATTACATGTACAGCTACCCAATAAGTAGACACAACTTTGGGAAGGTATTGAGGAGATGAGTACCTGCACAGAATTAGTATGTACAAGTTGAACATAAATACATCACTGGAGTGTTTTAGTTCCATACATCACCAATTAAGTGATAAGTCCAAAATAATAGTTTTTTCAATTAGAAAGTATGTGTAGAAATATGTAGAAATGAATTGTTGTACTGAACTAAAATATGCTGTTTTTATTTTATAGCGTTAGGAGAGGATAGAAATAAAATGAAACAAGGTAACAAATAGTAATTTAATAACAATATTGAAAAACTAAAATATAGATAAATTTTTGACATATTTAATTTTGAAGTAAAATAAGGAAATAAAGCAAATTTGAAAGGAGTGTGTGCCTTGCTTGTCCCATCAGATAAGAGAGATTCCAGGAAGTTTAAATTATAAGATGGAATATATAGAAATGGATACATTAATGATCTAGAAGGAGAGGATTATTAAAGTGAAAGCTGTGCATAGAAACAATCCAAAAGTATAGGTAGTGGGGTTAGAAGTAATTAGGAGGATTGTTGTCTCATTTTGGGTAATAAGTTGATCAAGGAGAACACTAAAATAATTGTTTTGTCAACTGGTGATAGAAAGCTAAGGGTGTTCCTTCCAACAAACTGGCAATCGGAAATAGGAGAGACTATCACTTTATGAAAATCAGGGGATGGTGACTAAATTCAATTTGCGAGGAGATTACAGGATGTTTTAAATAGTTA
Source organism: Pedetes capensis (assembly GCA_007922755.1). Lineage (NCBI taxonomy): Eukaryota > Metazoa > Chordata > Mammalia > Rodentia > Pedetidae > Pedetes > Pedetes capensis. Next base: position 6,302 of record VMDO01042994.1, read on the forward strand.
TAAATATGGGAGGATTTTTCTTTTTAAATTTAAGTTAATAAGATTTGTACTGCTAATGAAAGTTGGGAATCTTGTTCATGATTATGATTTTCCCCATCTTTTTTTTTCTGATTTATGTCACCTTGGTTTCTAAATTTTTCAATACTATCAACCAAATATCTCTCAAATTGGTCTCTTATTTTTCATACTATAAACCATATTCTTTCACAGGGTGTCTCATCTGAGATCTTGCAATATTCTTTTAGCTAGATCCATTCCCCATTCTATTTCCTCTGCAATCATTTCATAATATTCTCATTCATCTGTCAAAAAATCTTAGATAATTGGCCTATATGGTAACACAGAAAATAATTATCATGAGAAAACTTATGACAGTCTAGTGTTAAGCAACAAGATTTCCATTCTAATATTCTGGGCATTTCAATATTATGCTGAAATTGAGCGTCTCAAAATCTTCACAAATGTAATCAAAATGTTCATTTGTCTTGCTTATTTAAGTTTTACGATGTACTTCTTTTGTGCCTATACTAGTGAGTAACCACTCTTCAAGTTACTGATAAATGTTTTCTTTTCTTTTAACCATACCTTCTTGACTTTTTATTTTTTAACATTTCTGAGAATTTGCTTTTATATATCAAAATCAATTTTCTTTTCTTTCCTACCATGCATATCCTACAAAATGTCACTTAAAATCTTAATTTATCTGTCATATCTACTTCAAGATACGTTATTTGAACACATGGTAGATACCTTCAGAATTGATGTTCTATTTTCTAGTAAATATTTTGCTTCTCACTTGTTCTTTGTGAAATATGTACTTTTATCCTTTTCCTTTATTTATCTTTAATTTCATTAACAGGTAACAGAAGCTCAGCCTTACCTTATCCATAGTCTGTACAGTAAAGAGTATTTCTTTTACATTTGTATTGGTTTTATTTTCTGGAAAGTTAATGCCTGGATAGAGGAATACCCAAATCTATTGCAGATTGGCATACAGGTCAGTAATGTACAGGTTTTTACCACAAATGTTTAACAATTTGAATATCCCTAGGGTATATTTACTCAAGTGGAATAACTATTTCTAAAGTTCCATTCAGAATTATATTTATAGACCCTGAGTATCATGTAGAAAAGTGGCAGTGTCAGCTGTGGGATTAACTGCCAGGTAGAGTTTGGAAATTTTTAAAACGAATCTACAGCTCCTGAGTGAAGAAAAAAATTCTCATTTGCATATCCTTAGACTTAGTTTTCATAGAAGAAATATTTGTTGAGATATTCCCAGAGAAATTTAAAATAACTCTAGGTAAATAATAAATAATTTTATACAGATAAATTGAAGTTGAAAACCAATGTGTAATATTTACAGTTCTCACTTTTCAGCATTTTAAAATGACAACCTATAGTTTAGTAGGGTATTTCTGATAAATAGTTTATAAGGATATATTTATTTGATAAATTCACAGGCCATAATGCATCACTACATGTTTGTTATTTACGGTCAAGGTATAAATAACAACAAATATGTATGAGGTAGAAATTTCATTAATATCTAAAATTTGTTGTTGTTGTTAGGTGCCATCGAGTCGGTACCCGACTCATAGCGACCCTCGTAGGGTTTTCAATGGCTGAGTGCTTCGGGATTGCCTTGGGAGTGGATTGCCAGGCCCTTCTCCCATTATTGCGGTGCTGGGAATTGAACTCAGGGCCTCAGAGACTGCAGCGCAGCGCTCTACCCACTGAGCTAAATCCCAGCCCCATCTAAAATTTACCCTAATGTATATTACTTAAATTTTTATTAGGACATAAAGTACCTAATTAATAAATCCATGGAACTATATAATAGTGAGTTAAACAAATAACATTGTAGAGTTAAAATTGGTTTTTGTTAGGATTGACCCTTGTAAACCTGGTTTTTGATTGTTGGTCCATAGATACAATCTAGGTCAAATCTAGCAACTCTTTCCATTTCTTTCAAGTAATAAAAATTCCTCTGATCATTTTCAGCCACAAGAATAAGGGTCTTTTAATTAATATGTCTATGCCAAATTTATAACTACACTTCAGGATTTATTTCAAGTTAAATCTCCTTTTATCTAGTTCTTGATGCTAGTCAAGACTTTTGGAAGTAAAGGGAACTAGAATAAGATTTTCACTGTTTACCAATCTAGATCTCTTATGCCTACCTCTTTCTTGATTAGATTGCTTCTGGTGATTAAACGAGATAGCAAAGCAGAAGAAGTCACATGCCAGGAGGTCCTTTTTTTCCTGACAACAATGTATCTAAGCAGTTGCCAAGCTAACACATCCTTGGCCTGATAGATAATAAAAGCAACAGTTTGTGGAACTTATTTGTGGAGTTCTTCAGAGAGACACACTAGGGATCTTCAATGAGACTCCTTTGACATGTGCAATATATTTTCTTCTTGGTGATCACCTACAATTTTTCTTTGAATCTTGAGAAATTTAGCATTCTGGCCACCTTTCAGGGTTATATTTTAGGATTTGATGGGCCTCCACTCTAAGCAATATCATGGGAGGGATTTAAGATGACTACAAATTCCTGTTCTGTGACATGTGATACATATTTGGCATACAAAGCAAATAAACCAATGAGTTAAGTATAGAGAAAAGAAAATGGAAAAAAATGTATGAGGCCTTTTCTGTTAGTCAATGAACAGATAAGCTGGGAAGGGGTGACACGATACGCAATTTAAATGTGGTGAACCATATTCAGAAAGAAGGAAAAAGCTACTGTTAAAGAAACACACACACACACACACACACACACACACAATCTTTCTTTCACAGTTTCTTTCTGTAACAGAAGGTATGGTCGGAAGTGCTAGAGAAAATCTAAGGACAAAGTATCCAAGGGAGCCTTGAGCTGCTTCCCAGGGAAGGGAAGGTTCTGGCCCTCTGGAGTTCTCCAAGACAGAAATCCATCTTCTGTTATCTCTGACTTTGAACACAGACCATATGAATAGCAGAGAATCACTGACATGTTGCAGGCATGTCAAAATGTCAGAGAATGTTTTATTCTGTTGTACGTAGTGTCACTGAGTCAGACCTGACTGGATGGCACCTAACAACAACAATAAACTATGGTGCTGACTCCGTATACATGCAGATTCTCTACATGCAGGGGACAAAGCATACTAATATAAATATTAAATAACCTTTCCTGGTCTCACAAGATAATATCCTTTATCCCATTTTCCCCTGACTCATAAGAATTCTTAAGATTACTATAATACCCTACTAAAAAGAACTTGAGACTCTCACTAGGTGACAGTTCACCCTGAAGGCACTGGCCCCATCTTGGTCTCTCTAACACTAACTCTTGGTATGGAGTAATCCTTTTTGTGTCTGCTGACCCTGACTGAGGGACAACTGGGACAAGTGGCATCCAAGGTGGGGCCTGAGAGCCAGTGGTGAAAATGATGGGTTATTGTCCCCTGAGAACTCACTGGCAGACCCTTCAGAAATGTGAACAGGTGGAGGGAGTCCTCTTCATTGTGGTAAGCAAGCCCCATTCATTTGCCTGGAGGACAAATCAACTGAGGTGTTTCTCTTTCTGTCTTTCACTTTTTCTCTTACTCCTCCCTCCCTAGATTTGCCCCTGGTGCCTGCAGAGCCAAATGTTCAGCTGATTCAGCTGTTCCTTTCTATCCCCAACCTTCCTAAACAATTCTAGCTTAATCTGTAATAATAGAGGAACAACTTCAGAGATTGTTAAAAATTATTTTTCTTTTTAAATTTTTTTTCCTGTGGTACTGATGGTTTGGGGTACTAGGCCCTCATGCTTTGCATGCTTTGCAAGTGCTGAACCACTGAGCTGCACTTTTTTTTTTTTTTTTTTTTTTTTTTTTTTTT
>VMDO01042995.1:0-10179 GCA_007922755.1 Pedetes capensis
CATCCATTGAAAACCATATGAATAGCAGAGAAGCACTGACAATAGTGCTGGCACAGCACAGTGTAGAAGAGTGTTTCATCATTTTATACATGTTTGCTGTAAGTTGAACTCCACTCTGGCACCTAACAACAACAACAAGCTTTTGCCTTAACCCTACCATGAAACTAAGCAAAAGATCTTCTTGTCCCTAACCCTACCACGAAACTAGATAAAAGATCTTATTTTAGCCTTTCACATGTTCGATTTTCTCATCTGCAAAACACATGGGTTTGCCCTGTGCTTCCTGCTCTCAAAGATGTGAGGCCATTTGCCCCAAGGCTCTGCCTCCTGCTGCTGCCATAATGGGCTTATCTTCTAACTGTGAGCTTCCAACAAATCTCTCCCCTGATAAGTTAGTTTCAGTTGTTTTTGCTTTGCTACAGTGATGACAGTTGACGAATACAGAAAATCAGTACCAGGTGTGGAGTCATTGCTGTGCAGAAATCTAACCACGGAATTTGTCTTCAGGACTTTAGAAGACTTTGGAGATGTGGGAAAGAGAAGCCCTGGAGAGCTCTTTTTCTCCAGCAGGATATCAGTCTTGCTACTGACTGTTCTTTCCTTTCTGTGCCCCCATTCTACCCTTTCGGAATGAGAATACTTGCTGTGTGCCATTGTATATTGAAAATATAAAACTGGCTTTTTTTTTTTTTTTGCTTTTCAGGGTCCCACAGCTAAGTTTTCTTTGAGTCTCAGTGAAGACTTGGACTTTTAAACGCAGCTGAGACTGTTAAAACTTTGAGGACTCTTAAAATTGGATTGAATGCATTTTATATATGAGATGGCCATGACCTTTGAGGGCCAGGGGCAGAGTGTCATGGTTTGAATATAAAATGTCCCCCAAAGGTCATGCACTTAATATTTTGACCCCAGCTGGTGGCACTTTCTGTGGAGGTTATAGAAGTTTGGAGGAGGTCTTAGTTTTGTGGAAGTGATGTCACTGGGGATAGGACTTTGGAAGACTCTGCCCTTGACATGCTGCTCAGCTCACTCTCTGCTTCCTGTTCACAAAGATGTAAGGTCATCAGACAAAAGGCCCCGCCCCCCCACCACTGCCATTATGGACTGATCTTCTAACTGCCCTTCCAATAAACTTCATCCCCTATTTTTAAAAAGTGGGTTGCATTGTATTTCACAAAAGTACTCTGAGTCAAAAAACTATTATACTAAACTAAGAAATATTAAGAAGTATTACCTACCTTTTTAAGCTTGGTATCTTACATTGGTTTTGATTTGTTTTGGTTTTTGCAGTGATGGGCAGTTGAACCCAGGGCTCATGCACGCTACGCAAGTGTTTTACCACTGAGTCACGCTCCCAACTTCCTTTTTTATTTTTTTTATTTTAAGATAGGCTCTCCCTGGCCATTGGTGGGAGGGTGGGAGAGGGGAGGAGGGGCACAAGAAGGTGGGGGGGGGAATGTACCATGAAACACGTATATGGAAATGTCATAATGAAATACATGTCAGAATGAAACACATTAAGTTGTACATTAAAAATTTCTAATAAAAAAAAAAGATAGGCTCTCCCTAAATTGCACAGGCTACCTCTGGCCTAGAACTCACTGGCCTTCTGCCTTAGCCTCCCTAGTTGCTACAATTATAGGCAAGGGCCACAGTGACTGGCTCTTAAATTGTTTTTGTTGTTTTAAAAAAAAACAGTTCTTTTTTTGATGATTATGATCAAAATATTTCATTGCTTTTATGGTTTTAATCTTCTGTGCCTAGAAGCAGTTGACTCTCAAAATCTCTTTATTTGCTATCTGATGTGTGGCTCCAAAATTCTTGAAGGCAAGTAGCATGTATCATTCAACTCTGTATCCCAGAACCTAGGGTAGTCCTAGCGTATGGTAGGTGTTCAATATATATTTAATTGAATGAAGTCATGAATGATGCTATCTAGTGGCAGCCATTTGGAATTGTAGGCTGACAAATAAATCCTACTAGGGAAGAGATGGAAAATCAAACCTACTTAAGTGTGGATTAGTACTGTTTTTACAAATGCTGCTGTTAAATGAACAGTTAAGTGAATCACTTTCACGTAGAAAACGAAAATATAAAATGAAAAGTTTCTAGAAACTTCTCTAACTATGAGTCATTGCCTTTAGATTTTGACATATAGTGTGTTTTGTTGTGCTATCTCAGAGCTATGTTGACCACAAATCAAATAGTGACATTTGGTATCCACACAGCATACAGAAGGTATCAAGAACTTATCGGTGATAGATAGATAGATAGATAGATAGATAGATAGATAGATAGTAGATGAATATATTTAACGTTTGCTTTTTATTTAGGAAAAATAGGAATCTGAGTGAATTCCCTGAAAAATATATCTTCTCTTTGTTTCTCAGTCTGCATATATATTTATATTTTATGTTTATATTTACATTTTTACTTATCTACGTGTTTGTGTGTCTATCTCCATATGCCAAACTGGAAAACTATGTTTAATTGGTATTTTTAAATTACTCTCATTTAATCTTTTCACTTAATCTTCAAAGAATCTATGTTGGCACAAAGTCAGGCAGGAGTTGGGCACTTGTTCAGAAAATCTGATCAGTGCAGATAAGCGCAAATGAACTAATTCTCCAAGGAGACTTTTTGGCTTGAATTAATCTTGCTTTTTTCCTCAATCAAAGCATTTGCGATTGAGCCCTAGTGGTAAAGTATGATTGTGTAGGTCACTCTACAGGCCACCACACATTCAAGATCATTTTTTGTTCTTGTTTTGTATGTCTAAGTAATGTAGAGATATCTTTAAGCTCCTTACTGAGTTATAAAATTTAACTCCACAGAAGATGTAAGATGAACGATCTCAATTTAATAGAACTTGAATGCAGTCTCTTGCCTTCTTGCTACTGATATGCTTTTTTGGAACCTTCCTACAGGATTCCAGAATATCTATATGATCCATAAAACTGCTATCTCTACATTCAATACTTAACTTTGTTTATAGTAGCTGAGATTGTATGGTCATCTTGGCAAAGGAAATGTGTTCAATAAGATTAGATCAAGAAGCATCTCTCTCTCTCTCTCTCTCTCTCTCTCTCACACACACACACACACACACACACACACACACACACATTCTCTCTCCACCTGATATAACAGAAGTTTTAATGATTTTTTAAAAAATAAAAACTAATGATTTAATCCATCATGTGGAGAAAATCTAGAGTTAGGCAACTGGGAGCTGGGAAAGCACTTCCTCTCAGCTGTGGGGGATGGGGGCTCCACCACACACACCGCCCACAGGCCTGAACATGGTGCTCGTCCATGGCCCCACAGGAAGGTTAGAGTCCACCCATTGCCCTGTATTTCAGAAAGCAGGATGGAGGATGAGAAGAAGGAGATGAAGATCTCTCAGGAAATGACACAAAATATTTTACCTGCAAACTTAGTTTCCACAACTTCATCATGTAAAATGACCAGCCCTAAGGGTATATAGAAGATCTGGCATTTATTTCAGGAAACCATGTACCCAGTTAACCAGCAGGAGTTCTTTTAGCAAGGAAAATGTAGAGGGTGGAATTGACGTAGACCATTATCTCCATCACAGGGCTTGATATAGCCCATGGGGTAAATTTATCCAGTCAGAGAGACATTAGCTTCTAATTTTATTCTTCTGAGGATAACAGAAAGAAGCTACCTAAAAATACCCAAGAAAAAGGAGGGAAGTTTGAGTGAAGTCACTAAAGGGAGGCACTATTAAGAGAAAAAGTTAAATAAACATCTTTGGCGTACTTGGATTTCATAAGGATTGTTTTGTACATAACATAGACTTCTGAGGGGGCAAAAATATACAGATTCATGTTCCTATCCTCTGTAACACTTTACACATGGAATAGTAACAATATTTAGTACTAATTTAACCATTTTCAATTACAGTATTCTTATTTAATATATAAATAAATGTGTAGCTAAATAAGAAGACAGAGATAGAGATGGTTCTGAGGATCTATGATTATCAGTGGAAGTCATAGAAGTAAATATCAGTACCCATCTATTAAAACTACTAAGTAAAAGATAATAACAAAGGCCAATGCTAGTGAGGATGCTGATGAACTGGATTGCTTTTCCCTTGCTGGGGTGAATGTAAGATATTACAGCCACTTTGGAAAATAGCTTAATAGCTTCTTTATAACCTAACAATCACACGCTGGCCATTTATCACAGAGAAGTAAATACTTATATCCACATGCAAACCCATGTGTGATTATATACAACATATTTATTTCTAAAACCCAAACTTGAAATGACCAAAATATCCTACATTAGGTAATGATTAAACAAACTATGTTATAGCCATACATGGAATACTACTCATCTAAAAATGAACTATAATACACACAAAAAAAATTAGGATGGGTTCTAAGAGTTTTATGTTAACTGAAAGAAGCCTGCCTCAACAGTTGTATACTATATGATTCCATTTTTACAACATTCTTAAGATGAAAGAATTAAAGAACTGGAAAGCAGATTAGTGGCACCAGTGGTTACTGAGAGAGGCAAGAAGGAGAAATGAATATAACTATAAAGTAGTAGCTCAAGGGAAGTATTTTGTGGTGATGAATAGTTTTTAAAGTGTTGCTGGCTGTAGTGGTTACACGGGCTTATGTATGTGTTCAGGTGACATAGAACTAAACACACTCCTCAGACCAATGTCAGATTTATGATTTTCATGGTCTTCTGTAGTTTTATATTATGTAACCACTAGGAAAAAACTGGGTCAAGGATACATCAGACCTCTTTTGTGCTATTTTTGTAACTTCCTGTGAATTTATAATTACTCAAAAGAAGTTTAAAAAGGAAGGAAATACGTAAACCTGATAAAGCATTCTTTGAACAAAAATATATTCCATAAATTTTTTAATGTTATAATAGTACCAATTTTCTCAAATTAACAGTTTTTCTCTTTCTGAAGCTTGACTCAACAAAAATTACATATAGGAAGATCACTCTTTGCTTATTATTTCTTTTAGCAGCATAAATAATGCTATAAGTTTTATACTTCCTCTTTCTGTTAGGTGCCGTCAAGTCGAATCTGACTCATACTGACCCTATGTACAACAAAACAAAACATTCCTGGACACTATGCCATGCCCGGAACTATGTCAGTGCTTCTCTGTTGTTCATAGTTTTCAATGGATGATTGTTTGGGGATTGCTTCCAGAGTAGATTGCCACATCCTTCTCCCATTTTTGCAGTGCTGGGATCAAACTCAGGGCCTCATTGAGCACACACAGCAGCAGTGTACCAACTGAGCTAAAGCCCAGCCCACTTTATATTTACCATGTCTAAAATACTAATTAACTATTGATAATGTGTATCAAAGGATCAAGGACACCAAAACTCCTGATTTAATTAAAAATTGTTTAACACATCATTGCAACCTGAGCATTTGACACATCGTTGCCACTTCATTATTGACCTTTAGAGTAAAGGCACTTTTACCAAAGCTGCCAACAGGGAAACAAAATGTGACTAATTTTCTACTTTCTTCTATTTTTAAAACATATAATGAATATAAATATATCCCAAATTGATATCTTAACAGCTTCCAGAACACATACTTCAGAAACTCCTGCCTAAATAATTGGACCACTGATTATTTCTGGAACATAAATTAAGCCCTCCAAGTAATCTCATTTAGACCTGAAAATTACAATACAAAGGAGATTTCTGGATAATTTTTCATTTTCTTACTTCAAATTTTCTCCATTGATAAGTCTTTTTCCTTGAAAAGATTTATTTATTTAAACTATTAGACTCTTCCATTGTTTAATTGCTAATAGCAGCACATACAAATATGTCTCACATTCTGTTTACACAGTTCAATAACAAAGTAAAAATGCCTGCAGAAGAAATACCATAGATTTATTGGAATTTTCAGTGCTATTCTATTTTTTAAAAGAGAGTGTGGAAATATCTGAGAAGATGTCTTCTGGGAAGAACAAATAAAGCTTTCAATATCTTGTCTACACTTTCACTTTTCAGAGTTTTTTGAGGATTTTAGAAGTGCAGATAAGGGTCAATTGGTGCCAAAACCAGACCTGAATGAACCTGGGGCTATTTTATTAGCCTCTATTGTAACCCATGAGTGTTAATATTTCTACCCTTACTGTAGAAATGTAAATGTGCTCAGGATGCCAACAGCTGCATCTGGGAGTAGCATACATTATGCATTATCTTTCCAAAATCTGAGCATTCCTCCTGTGTACGATATATTGGTTTGGGGTGAGAGATTCTTGGCCTTCCCTAGATATGTATACAAGGGAAGTTCATAGAGCACTGAAAATAACAACTTATTTCTAGTGAATAAGTTCACAAGCACCGAGACTCATTTAACAAAAATTGGCAGGAAAGACAGATAAGCACCAAACTTATAGTCATTTTATAAATGAGGGAACTAAGGCACAGAGAGGCTGAGCAACTTACACAAGGTTCCCTGGCTGCAGTTGAAATGTAAGTAGTCTAGCGTCAGAGATTGTGCTTTTAAGCCTGAAAGACAACAGTCAGAGTAGAAAGACAAGGTCTCTGAGGACTTTGTGAAAATTCATGTCCTTTCCAGCAAAAAAAAAAAAAAAAAAAAAAGGAGAAGCTTCAGGAGACTGGTTGTCAGGCTCATATTCCCCAAGTCTGAAAGTGAAGAATATTTTTGTGGAGAAGAGAAAAAAGAAAAAAGAAAAGACCTACAAAAACTGACCTCAGGTGGTCTCCTGTGGATGTCCTTTGTCAAATTCTGACCTTGCACACCAAACTTCCAAACAGGTATTGATTGTTAGCTGAAGTTCAGTTGTATCCTCATAGGGTTTTCAATGGCCGATTTTTTTTTTCAAGATTGCCTCAAGAGTGGATTGCCAAATGTTTCTCCCATTTTTGATGATGGAGATCAAATCTAGGTCCTCAGAAAGTGCAAAGCAGCACTCTACTGACTAACCTAAACCCTAGCCAGCAGCTCTTTAGAACCTCTTTTTTCTAACAGAGGGGTGTATTCATCTGTTTTCCATTACTATAATGAAATACTGTAACTTATTTTTTTAAAAGTTCATTTAGCTCATAGTTTTAAAGTCCAAATAGCATGGCACCATCCCTTACAAGAGTCCACCTGACATTGTCACATCATGGCAGATGGCATCATCATATGAACCTGTGAAAGGGAGCAGGGATCCAGAGAGCAACCTGAGTCCCATGAGAACTGCATTAATCCCTTCCAAGAACATACCCTTGACAACCTAATAACCTCCCACTAGGCCTCAACTCTTAAACCTTCCACCACCTCTTAACATTTCCACCCTTATGACAAAGCTTCCCATACATGAATCTTTGGGAGGACACTTAACTCCCCAAACCACAGCAGAGGGTACTCAAGGATTGCTAGACATTTGAGGAAAACATCAACCATGAAGGAGATCAAAATAAACAATCATTGTAAGGGAATCAAACAGGACAGAGGAAATATAAAGATTAGAGAAATTTTCAAAGTATATGTCATTAGTACTTCAGAAATTTCCTGTAGCCAAAGCCCTGTTTCATCAGATCCCATCAGACCTCGGAACCTAAGCAGGGTCAGGCCTGGTTATATTTGGATGGGAGACCACCTGGGAACACCAGGTGCTGTAGGCTTGGGAGATGAACTCGGCAACCCACTCCCAAAAATCAATATTGAAAACCCTATGAACAGCAGAGAAGTACTCACACTAGTGTTTCACTTGTTGTAGGTAGGGTCTCTATGAGTTGGATACCAACTCTAGGGCACCTAACAACAACCACCTTCAGAAATTAAGAAAAGAGATTGCATCAATGAAATCAAGGCAGGACACTACTTCAAGAATGGAGAGAGTACAGTAGAGAATAAGGTAGAACAGCTAAAAATTTAAAATATGCTAGTTGAAATTTGCAGTAAGACCTGGGAAGATTAAGTCAGTGAATTCCCACAGAAAGTAGTTCAAAGAAACAAAAGGAGAGAAAAAATTAGAGAAGCAATTAAAGAAATTAGAAGTTTATTTCAGAAAAAGTTTCTAGAAAAAACGGTAAATGGTAGAGAGGAAATTATCCATCTATGAAACATTTTCAAAAACTAAAGAACATGAATCTTGAGAAATGAAGAATCTTCAGGGTCTGGCAAAATAGTTTCTTAAAAAACTCAGGGACATTATGAAATTCCAGAATACCAAGGGTAAAAAGAAAACAGTAAAGCCATCTAAAAAGAAATAAAAGAAAAAATGATAACACACAAAGGAATATAATTAGAAAGTCATGGAATTTCTGTATGGCAGTACCAGATTCTAGAGGACGATGAACAATGTCTGCATATTTCTGAGAAATAGTGTCTTTCATCTTAGAATTCCATACACAGCTACTATAGTGAGCAATGGTGTCCCCGAAAGGCAAACATGTTAAACGCTTGGTCCCTAGGGTGGAAGGTGGTGGAACCTTTAAGAGGTGGGGCCTAGCGGAAGGAAGTTAGGTTATTGTGGGTATGACCTTGAAGGGGGTAATTGGAACCCTTGGCCCCTTCCTCTTCCTCTCTGTTTGCTTCCTGGCTGCCAAGAGGTGAGCAACCTCCATGGCTGCATTCCTGCCATGAGATATTGCTTCACCACAGGCGCAAAGGCAACAAGGCCAAGCACCCACAGTCTCACTTCTCAAATCCCCAGCCAAAATATACATTTCCTCTTTATAGGTTGAATTAGTAACAGAGTAACAGAAAGCTGACTAACACAATAGCCAAATTGGAAATCAAGTGAGTGTAGTATGAAGTCATTTTCATACCACATGCAAATTTCTCTCTGAATCTGTCTTTAAGAACCCATTCAGAAATGTGTCTCTCCAAATAGGTTTAAAAGTAGCACAAAAATAAAATAGCTGAAAGAGTTGAAAATGGTGGCTTTGGGGGAATACACAAATTAGAAGGCAGAAAATGTATTTTCTCATATGTACAAGATGACTCCTATGTAAACATATAAAATTGAATGTATAAAAATTCAGTTTCACTCCATTGTAATTATTCTATTAATACTAGTATTATACAGTTAATACTTTTTCATTCATAATATTATTATTAAATTAACCATATTATGAACACTTCACCTCAAACACTGTAGTGAACATTTTGTTACATTGTGCACTCATGTGCTATATTTCCTTGTAAAACATTGCTAGAAATGATACCTCATGATTGAAATTTTCATTTTGATAAAGAGTTCTTCATCAGTTTTCAAAATAGACAATTGTAGATACCTAAAAATCATACTACCCACAAATAATGATAGTAATGACTATCTCATGCAAATCTTTTTCTATTTATGGTTTTGTTGAATAAGTTAAGAATTTCGGGAGAAAACCATCAACATTAGCTGAAACTGAAGTTTTGCTTTCATTGTTCCTGAATTTAATGGGAATACCTGTTTGTTATAACTATTGTCTGGATAATTTAAAAAATGACATTGGGTTTTGTTTTGTTTCATTAAAAAAGATACTCTCATTCTGTGAAGAATTTTGATCAAGAATAAATGTTAAATTGTATTTAATATTTTGTCATTTATCAAGTTGTTTTCATTTAAGCACATGTATTCCATGCTCAATAGATAAATCTTTGTTGTTTATGTACACAGCAAAATGTTTTTAATCATTATTTTAGAGAACATAACTGGAGAATTGTGCTTTGTATAAATAAATGAATTTTTCAAACAGGAATCTGAATGATAGATTGGTCAATTGTGCTAAAAGAGGATTCTCTAAAGGTTTATAACTTTTTTTAACCTAGTGAAACACAAAAGACCATTTGCTTGACTGATTCAAAGGATTCTCTTAAATATATGTATGTGTGTGTGTGTGTGTGTGTGTGTGTGTGTGTAACTATTATCAGTGTTTCTCTGCTACTCATATAGTTTTCATTGGCTGATTGTTTTTTGAGTGGGCTGCTGGGTCCTTCACCCAAGCCTATAGCACCTGGTGATCCCAGGCAGTCTCCCATCCAAGTACTAACCAGGTCTGACCCTGCTTAGTTTCTGAGATCTGATGGAATTGGATGCCACAGTGGTACGGACATATATATATATATGTGTGTGTGTGTGTGTGTGTGTGTGTATATATATATATATATATATATATATATGTGTGTGTGTGTGTGTGTGT
>VMDO01042996.1:0-10190 GCA_007922755.1 Pedetes capensis
GAAAGTCAACAATGTCTCTGTACTTTAATTTAGGATAGAGTCTCAGAAGTGGAATTAATAAGTCAAAGTATATAACCATTTATAATAAGGGTTTTGATATATAATTCCACTTTTTATTGAATTTAATCTTTGCCCATCATTGGCTGGGGCTGAATTTAAACAAATATACTATAGTTTAAATATCCCAAAGAATCATCTCCCTTAAAGGGTTTATTCTGCACACGTAAGTGTTTATGTAACACTGAGACTCCTTTATGAGTTGCCTTCAAAGCCTAAAGCATAACTTTCTCTCTATTTTCAGTGATAGTAGTCTTAACTTTTGAGAGTCAATTTCCTTTTTAGAAGTAGAAATCCTTTGCAATTATGTCTTATGACTTTTAGTAGAATAAACTGGATAATATTACCTTTAATGAAAGTTTTAGTATATATCTCTCAGGATGAGGTAGGATGTTGACCCACATCTGGCTGACTTCAAGCACATTTATTTATTTAACCACTGGACTTACAATCTGCAAATAAATATTTATTGAGTTACCATTGTACTCTAGGCATTGTTCTGGGTACAAGAAAAGAGTAAGGGCAAAACAGACAATCTTTTGGTTTTTCTGCTGATAAAAGTCTAGCTTATAAGGAATGTTCTTCTTTCAGTTACACTTTTTTAAGCATATAAATAATAGTACTTTTATTATTATTAGCATGATAGAACTTATATCTACAGTCTTATAATATTTGTTGTTGTTAGGTGTCATTGAGTTGGGTCTGATTCATAGCAACTCTATGTACAACATAGAAAACACTACCTGACACTGCAACACCTGGCACTATTGTCAGTGCTACTCTGCTATTCATAGGGTTTTTCAATGGTTTTGATGGCTGATGGTTTTGAGAGTAGGCTTCCAGGTCCTTCTCCCAAGCCTACAGCGTCCAGTATTCCCATGTGGTCTCCTATCCACATACTTACCAGGCCTGACCCTGCTTAGCTTCCAAGATCTAACAAGATCAGATGCCAAGGTGGTACAGTTGTAGTAGAAGGTACTACTTCTTTTTATCTCTTAACTACTAGGCATTGAGTGTCTTTCAGTTAGTACCAGCTCTAAATAAGTACTTTCTCTAAAGAATGTTTGATTTTTATATTAACTGCTTTTACTCAAACTCGTTATAGGTAGGGTGACAGTCTAATTTATCATCTCAGGTACAATATATGATTGCCCTAACTTTAGGTGGTGTATTAGATGAAGAGTTTTTGCAGAGCATTCCACAGATGCCTTTGGGAATATTTAAAAGGCCATTAGAGCACAGAAAAATTAATTTGACTTTGGAACACTTTAATGTAAATTTCTATTTGTGAAAAAACTTTATTAAAATAAAAATAGAAGTTTAATAAATATTTCTTAAAACCCTTTTTATTCCATCATCTCTATTTTATTAAGTCAGATTTTTACAATTATCGACAAAGCTTAAAACAAAATGAACTCTTCAGAATCCAGTAGAGTGGTGGGATTACTTTAAACATTATGAAGCAGCAGAAATTACCCTACACTTATAGAAATAAATTAGTCATAAATTTTGGAACCTCCAGAAAGAGGATGGTATTGGGCATTTTCCAATTCATTACTCTTGGCATTTAGCATACTGAGGTCAATGGACAACTGAATTTTAATAGCTTAGATGTTTGAATAGTTTCTTGAGCCCTATTTTGTTTTTCTCAAGTCAGCACGAGTATATGAATCAATTATCAGTATTAAAGAACATCTGGAAAACATTTGATATCATCTCCTGAAATTCTTATACTTTTATGAACCATAGTAACTTCATTTGATTAAAAATTACCTAATAATTAAGATATTTAGTATATTATTCTGAGAAATGTCTATAACATTTAAAATGTAAACAGATTTATAAAGGTATTTTTAGAGAAGATAGAAAACCACCATTTACTCATTTGAAGTAGCTACTGAGTTTCCAAAACAGTAAAAGTTTGTTTGAGTAGAATAATTTTTAAGTTACCATAGTAGGATGATACCATAGATGAAAAGCCTAATTCAGACATAAATCTTATTTTAAATTTATTTCCTCTTACTGATAGTGAGTACCTTGTGTGCCATAAATTGGAGCTTCGTAAAGACTCATCTAGAGAGATTAGTATCAGAATCCTTGGGAGTTCTTGTTTAAAATGTGTACAGTTTGGAACTATCATTCTAATTAATAAACCTTTAGCAAAACAAATAGGGAGAGAGAGAGAGAGAGAGAGAGAGAGAGAGAGAGAGAGAGAGAGAGACCCTAATTGTCAGTATCAGAAATGAAAGAGGGAAAGCAGAGTGCTATGGCACATACCTGTAATCCCAGTTACTCAGGAGGCTGAGGCAGAAGGATTGCAAGTTTGAGGCCAGAGGCAACCTCTAAAACCTAGTGAGACCGTGTTTCAAAAAATAAATAAAAATGGGGGTGTGGGTGTAGCTCAGTGGGGGAGTACTTGCCTAGCATGTGTGAGGCCCTGGTTTCAACTCCCCTAAAAAAATAATTAAAAGGGGATATCTCTATAACCCTAAAGAAATTAAAATAGCAATACTATGAACATCCTTATGCCTATAAATTCTACAATTTAGATTACATCAGCAAACTCTTTAAATGACACAAATTATCAAAAGTCATTTAGGTGGAATTAGATAACATTAACGTGACTTGTACTACATATTTATTAAGGAAATTAAATTTTTATGTTGTCAACAAATAAACTGTAGTTCTACTGACAAATTATACAACACATTCAAGGAAGAATTGAAATGAATTCTACAAAAACTGTTCCAGAAATACAAAAAGAAGATATACTTCCAAACTCTTTTCATGTCAGAATTAGTGTGATACCAGAACTAGACAAATATTTTATAAGAAAAAAATACAAACAGATTATATTCTTCAAACACACCATCTCAAAAATCCTCAACAGTATATTGTCAAATCAAATCCAGTGACATATATAAAGCTAATAGACCATGGCCAAGTGGAATTTATTCCAGGAATGTAAAGTCAGTTCAACATATAATTATCACTCAGTATAATTCACAACATTTACAAAACAAAGGAGAAAAGCCACATGATCTTATCAGTAGATGAACAAAAAAGCACTTCAGAAAATTCAATACCATTCCTGACAAAAATTCACAGAAAACTAGGATGGAAGGACACTTCCTTGAATTGAAAAAGGGCATTTACAAAAAACTACAGCTAATATTAAAATGGCAAATGATTGAATGAACATTTTCCCTCCAAGACTGGGAACAAATAAAGATGTCTGCTCTCGGCAATCCTATTCAACATTATTCTGGAAGTCCTTGTCAATGCAATACAACAAGAAAAGTACATAAAATGAATACAAATTGGAAAGGAAGAAACACAGCAGTCTTTATTTAAATGACTTCACCAAGGTTGTAGGGTAGAGGCCATAAGACCAATACACAAAAGATCAATTTTAATTCTGTATATTGTTGATGCTAGGTGTTTTCTAGTCAAGTCCAACTCATAGTGACCATGGGTACAACAGAATGAAACACTCCCTGACATTGTGCCAAGCACACATGTTTTTTATGTTTAAGCCCATAGTTGCAGTCACTGTGTCAATCCATCTAGTTGAAGGTCTCCCTTTTTTCTGCTGACTCGCCACTTTCTCAAAAATGATGTCCTTCTCCAGGGATTGGTCGCCCCTGACATGTTCAAAATACATAAGACACAGTTTAGCCATCCATGCTTCCATGGAGCACTTTGGTTGCACTTCTTCTAGTATGAATCTGTTGGTTCATTTAGCCATCCATAGTATATTTAATATTTGTCTCCAGGACCATAATTCAAAAGCATCAGTTCTCCTGTATCCTGTATTCAATGGCCAGCTTTCACAAGCATATGATGCAACTGAAAATATCATGGCATGAGTTAGCTGCACCTTCATCTTCAATGCGACATCTTTACTTTTCAACACTTAAAAGAGATATTTTGAAATAGCTTTGCCCAATGCAATGAATAATTGGAAATTGAAAATTAGAAAAAAACCTGACCATATACAATAAGATCCTACCCCCCAAAAAAGGAAAGAAAGGAAACAGTTATAAATCTAGCAAAATATATGTAGGATCTGTATGCAGAAAATTGCAAAATATTGTTCAAAGAACTTATACCTAAATTAAAGAGAATACTATGTTTATGGGATGGAAAATTCAATATTATTATGGTGTCCATTGTGGCACACACCTGTATTACCAGCTCTTGGGAGGCTGAGGCAGGGAGATCATGAATTTCAGGCCAGTCTGGGCTATATAGCAAGTTGGAGGCCAGCCTGGGATATGTAGTGAGTCCCTACTTCATAAAATATAGCAAACAACATTAATTTTTCCTAAATTGATTCGCAGATTCAGTGTAATTCTAACATACAAAGGATATATTGTTGATACTTGACAAACTGATTCTAGAATATAGTTTAAAAATGGCAAAGAACCTAAAGTAGCCAAATAATTTTGAAAGAGAAAAACAATATTGGAAGATGAATACTACCTGATTTCAAGCCTTACTCTAAAGTTACATAATTTCTCTGGTTTTACTTGTATTATCTCTAAAATGAAGATAAACATAGTAGTATATATTTAATAGTTTTCTGAAGGTGAACAAATCAATACTCCAAAGCCCTTAGAATAGTACCTGACTAATAGTAAGTACGCAATGTCAATTATTATTATTATTGTTGTTGTTGCTGTTATTCTCAACCAAGGATTAACAAGTACTAATTGAACACTCCCCCATGTGTCTGTCAGTTTGCCATACTGTGAGGGCTTGTATGTTGCTGTGATGCTGAAAGCTATGCCATTGGTATTATACATACCAGCAGAGTCACCCATGGTGGACAGGTTTCAGCTGAGTTTCCATACTAACACAG
The DNA here is from genome assembly GCA_007922755.1 of Pedetes capensis. Lineage (NCBI taxonomy): Eukaryota > Metazoa > Chordata > Mammalia > Rodentia > Pedetidae > Pedetes > Pedetes capensis. Next base: position 4,922 of record VMDO01042996.1, read on the forward strand.
ACTACGGAGAAAGACATGGCTAACTCAAAACAATTAACCATTGAAAACCCTATGAGTAGCATAGAAACACTGTCAGATATAGTGCTGGAAAATGAGCCCCCCAGAGCAAAAGGTTATTAAAAAGACAGGAACAAAGGAAAGACCAAATTACATGTTAAAAGAGATTCTGAAATTTGCCCTGAACATTAATCCTCTAAAGTTATAGGGAGACATGATGAAGTTGAAGACCTAAACAGAAGATTTCAAAGGACAGCTCAAGAAGACAAAATCAAATATTATAATGACGTGCAAAGAACTGGAGCTAGAAAACCAAAAGGGAAGAACATTCTCTTTTTTCCTCAAGCTTAAGGAATTAAAGAAAAAAATTCAAGCCTCCAGTGGCAATAGTGAAAGATTCTATAGGGAAAATATTAAACTATGCAGGAAACATCAAATAAAGATGGAAGGAATTCACCAAAAAGAATTGGTGAATGACCAACCACTTCAAGAGGTTGCATGTGATCAGGAACCAATGGTACTGAAGGATGAAGTGAAAGCTATCTTGAAGGAACTGGAGAAACATAAGGCTCCAGGAATTGATGGACTGCCAATAGAGATGTTTCAACAAACAGATGCAGCACTGGAGGTGCTAATTTGTTTATGCCAAGAGATTTAGGCCTGCAAGAGATTTGGCCTGCAGTGGGAGCCCTGTGGCATCCGATCCCGTCAGATCTCGGAAGCTAAGCAGGGTCAGGCCTGGTTAGTACCTGGATGGGAGACCGCCCAGAAAAACCAGAAGCTGTAGGCTTGGGAGAAGGACCTGGCAACCCCCTCCCAAAAATCAATCTGCCATTGAAAACCCTATGAACAGCAGAGAAGCACTGACAATAGTGTTTCCCCTGTTGTACAGAGGGTCGCTATGAGTCGGATACCGACTCGAGGGCACCTAACAACAACAACAACATCAACAACAACAACAACAAGAGATTTGGAAAATAGCTACCTGGCCAACTGATTGGAAGAGATCCAGATCTGTGCCTATTCCCAAGAAAAGGGATGCAACTGAATGTGGAAATTATCAAACAATATCATTAATATCACAGGCAAGTAAAATTTTGCTAAAGATCATTCAAAAGTGACAACAGCAGTGTATTGACAGGGAACCACCAGAAAATCAAGCCAGATTCAGAAGAGGGCATGGAACCAGGGACATCATTGCTGCTGACATCAGATGGATATTAGCTGAAAGCAGAGAATACCAGAAAATTTCTATGTTTTATCAACTATACAAAGGCATTTGATTGTGTGGATCATAGCAAATTATGAGTAACATTGTGAAGAATGGGTATACCATAGCACTTAATCATACTCATGAGGAATCTGTACATGGACCGAGAGGCAGTTGTTCAAATAGAACAAGGAAATTACCTGCTTTAAAGTCAAGAAAGGTGTGTGTCAGGGCTGTATACTTTCACATTACCACTTCAATCTCTATCCTGAGAAAATAATCTGAGAAGCTGGACTTTATGAAGAAGAACATGGCATCAGGATTGGAAGAAGACTCATTAACAACCTGGGTTATGCAGATGACACTGCTTGCTGAAAGTGAGGAGGATTAGAAACATTTACTGATGAAGATCAAAGACATAGCCTTCAGTATGGATTGCACTTCAACATCAACAAAACAAAATATCCTTCAAACTGAGTTAGTACACAACTTCATTATAAATGAAGAAAAGATTGAAGTTTTCCAAGATTTTTCTTCACATGATTTTACAATCAACACCCACGGAAGCAGTCAAGAAATCAAAAGATGCATTGCATTGGGAATAGCTCTTGCAAAAGACCTCTTTAAAATGTTGAAAAGTAAAGATGTCACATTGAAGGTGAAGGTGGGCCTAACTCATGCTATGGTATTTTCAGTTGCATCATATGCTTGCAAAAGCTGGATTTTGAATAAGGGAGACAGAAGAAGAATTATGGTGCTAGAGACAAATATTGAATATACCATGGATTACCAAAAGAATCAACCCATCTATCCTAGAAGAAGTACAACCAGAGTGCTCCTTGGAAGCGAAGATGGTTAGACTGTGTCTTATGTATTTTGGACATGTTGTCAGAAGGGACCAATCCCTGGAGAAGAACATCATGTTTGGGAGAGTGGTGTGTTAGCAGAAAAAAGGAAGACCCTCAACTAGATGGACTGACACAGTGACTGCAACAATTTTTTAAACATAAAAAAGATCATGTGCCTGGCACAGAATTGGGGAGTGTTTCACTCTGTTGTACATAGTGTCACTATGAGTTTGAACCTGATTTGAGGGCACCTAACAGCAACAACAACAAATTGAACACTGTCAGGAGTCCAACAGTGTTGGTAAAAGGAAAGCTTTTGCCAGGTGTGGTGGTGCATTCTTGTAATCCCAGTGACTCGAGAGGCAGAGACAAGAAGAACCCAAGTTCAAGGCCAGAGGCAGCCTCTGTAACTTAGACTTTGTCTCAAGATAAGAAGTTAAAAAAAAAAAAAAAAAGGACTGAGAGTGAAGCACTTGAAAAAGCATGTGTGAGCCCCTGGCTTCAAGTCACCAGGACTGCAAAAGGAGAAAATACATTGTGAGCTTTTGTGAGCTATACTTAATATTAAACTGTTTGGTGTTGCATCTAATTTGATTGATTAATGAATATATGTATTAGTAAATGGATGTGACCTTGTCAGGAAGAATAGTAGTCAATATTTTGGGACAACTGAATACACAGGAAGGAAAACGGATGGCACCCTATAAGCTGGAACAAATGGAGCAAAGTGCATATGGAGAAATTCATCCACTAACAGTAGAATGTTGTTGTTAGGCGCCGTCAAGTTGGGTCTGACTCCTGGTGACCTTCATAGGGTTTTCATTGGCTGGTTGTTTCGATATTGCCTAGGGAGTGGATTGCCATATCCTTTTCCTGTTTTTTCAGTGCTGGGATCAAACCCGGGTCCTCAGAGAGTGCAGAGCAGTGCCCTGCCAACTGAGCTAAACCCCAGACCAACAGTAGAATAGACTCTAGAAATTGCAATATAGACCGGGTGCAGTGACATACACCTGTAAACCTAGTGACTCAGGAGGTGGAGGTAGGAGCACAGCAAATTCAAGGCTAGAGGCAGCCTGGGTAATTTAGGGAAACCCTGTCTCGAGGCAAAAAAAATAGGAAAGGGGCTGGAGTTCTGGCTACGTGGAGTGCATGGAAAGTATGAGTGAGGCCCTGGGTTCAGCTTCCCAGTACAAAAGAAAGAAAGAAAGAAAGAAAGAAAGAAAGAAAGAAAGAAAGAAAGAAAGAAAGAGAGAAAGAAAGAGAAAGAAGGAAAGAAATTGCAGTATTACAAAGTAATTCAATAGTTTACTATGTTGTTGTTGTTGTTGTTAGGTGCTGTTGAGTCAGTATCCAACTCATAGCGACCCTCATAGGGTTTTCAGTGGCTATTTCGGGATTCCCTTGGGAGTGGATTGCCAGGCCCTTCTCCCGTTTTTGCGGTGCTGGGAATTGAACTCGGGACCTCAGAGACTGCAGCACAGTGCTCTACCAACTGAGCTAAATCCCAGCCCCATAGTTTACAATACACCAGAGAAAATTCACTAATTATGCCTGTATATCAAAGGGAATGGATCTTCCAGACAGAATATAGAGTGAAATAAGCAATCCACAAAAGAAAAACATGTATAACTCTACATAAAATTTGAAGACAGGCAAAACTAAATTGCATTGTTAAGGAATAACATATAAATTATATAAATGATAAAACTATTAACAATGACTATTACCAAGGTGAGGATCATGGTTACATCTGGGAAAGGGAAGGATAAGACATAGAATGAGCTTCTAGGACATTAACAATGTTCTGTTATTTCATACTGTGTGTGGGGGAGATAAAGAGACAAGGGGAAAGAGAGGAGAGAGAGGGATGGAAAGGAGAAAGAGGGAGGGAGAGAGATAGGGAAGGAGGGAAGGGAGGGAGGGAGGAAGAGAGAGAGAGAGAAGGTACTTGGGTATTTGCTTTACAGCTGATTTTTCTAAAAAGTAAAATCAATTAAAAGTAAGTGTAAATGGGGGTCCAGGAAGTTAGTAAACTCAACCAGAATGTATAGTATGTTGTGGAATAGCAGGAATTAAATAAGATGTTATGTGATCCATTTCTTTGTGAGATCTGAGTAACATCTGATTGGTTGGTTTCCTTTTTTCATCCTATAAGCTTAACAATCTCACCTTCCTCAATATCCAGAGATAAATAAAGGTAGTCACCAATTGTAGGCAAAGGGTCACCACCGAGGGTATTGAATCCTCCAAGAGGAATGTTACCTCTGACACCTAGTGAGCTGAGCTGAGGTATCAGGCGCAAGGCAAGAGCGAAGTGTTGATAGCTAGTAGTTGTCTATCAATATTAAAAGTTTCCTTCTCACAATTGAAGCCCTTATTCCAGTTGACAAATGACACTCCACCGAAAAGGACAACGGAATTTGCTCCACTGTCGAGGGTAGGGGTAGAGCAGAGTATGGTCAGTCTTCAGTGGGGAAATGGAAGAGATCAGGTGAGGATAAGCCAGAGGAATGTACTTCTGTGATGATTAGAAGGAGATAGAGGCTGATATATGTGCAAGTTTAGACACACAGAGTTTTTATCTCCTGTGTCTGAAATCTGCTCCAGACATTCCACCACTCATTGCTTTCTTTCTTTTAAGCCTGCTGTCAAGGAAATAAGATGCAAGCTGAGCGGGTAGGAATTAGAATCAGAGTTTACTATTCTATTTGAATGCTTCCAGAATTTATTGAGCAAGGGAAACATTCATTTTGATCTCCTTATCTTTTAATAGCCAACCAGTTTCTTTCTTTCTCCCCTACACACACACACACACACACACACACACACACACACACACACACCTGGGAACAAGGTAAATATCCAAGACTAAATAAAAGGAATACTAGGATACCATAACCGATGAATTTTGACTTGTTAAAATTATTTTATTGTTGTGTACAAAGTAGTAGATTTTTCCCATAGCCTTTCAAGAACTTTGGGAAACTGCTGTTTTGTAAGGTTTTTTAAAAATCAAGTTAAATAACTTTACCAAGAACACAGAGTGCATCTAGGATGCCAACTCAGTTCTGTTTTAGCACAAAGTGAAAATGACAGGTGATAGCGACTTTCGAAGAAGAGGAAGGGACTTTAAAAGCTCTTATATTAGCTAGTCCAGGAAGCTTGGTATATCAAGGCAGTCTTTCCAAACTAAGACTGGGAGGTGAGGCTGTTT
>VMDO01042997.1:0-10175 GCA_007922755.1 Pedetes capensis
TTCTCTTCTTTCTCATTCTTCTCCTCCAGTTATTACTCTCTCTCCTCTTTTTTTTTTTTTCTGGTACTAGTCTCTAGTATCATTTTTTTCCTTTCCTACCCTTATTAGCTAATATCTTTTCAGCCCATACAATATTATCTTTGCTTCTTTGGTCTTCTATTATTATTGGAGCTGTGACAGCAATTGTTTGTAATTGGTTATCCCCTCTGTTTCTGTACTGAGTTCACCTGTCACTGTGGTTACTCTTTGCAGGTAGTCTTCTCCTCTTTGGTGCTAGGTATTGGGACATACTGACTAGTCCTTGCTTTACTCAAAGGTTTGCCTAAAAATTCTTTGTAAGTAATGAGGCAGAAACTGAACCTCAGTGAGGATTAGTCCCATATCTTTATGCAAACTGCTGTACTAGGTACTATTAAAAGTTGATGTTTATAAGAATGGATTCTTGACACTGGAATTTGAGCTGGTATTATATTGTTTAGACAACTTTCACACAATACCAAAAGACTAAGTTAGGACTTCCAGAACTCTTTTACTCAGTAGCAGATGGACTTTGTGGAAGTGTAGTGCTGACCTAAGATTCAAAGGAATAAAATGATTTACTCATGACTGAATAAACTGATGAAGGAAATTTGACTATGATTAGTAATTCAAAATTGATGATGTATTTTAATGGTCTCTTCTCTGAGGAACATATGAGTAAGCCATTTCTTTTTCCACTTAATTTATATCTTATCCTTGATTTAGTAAATTACTTTTACAAAATGAAATGAAGCATTTTACTGGTACTAAATTCTTAATAAATCCTCAAAAAACAGAACAAAAACTTTTACTGAGGTTGTTTGTTGTTAGGTGCCTTTGAGTAGGTGTCCATCTCATAGCCACCCTATATACAACAGGCAAAACACTAATGTCAGTACTTCTCTGCTATTCATAGGGTTTTCAATGGCAGATTGTTTTTTGGTAGTGGGTTGTCCAGTCCTTCCCCCAAGGCTATAGCCCCTGGTGTTCCCAGGCAGTCTCCCATCTCAGTAATAATCAGGTTTGACCCTTCTTTGCTTCTGAGATCTGACAGGATTGGATGCCACAGGGCTATGCCTGTAGGCTTTACTGAGGTAGTGGTAGATTTATTTGCATAGGTTTAATATGAATATTGCTATGATTATATGTACTGATTGGGATGCCAACAAAACCTACTGTGTTATATCTGAGAATAAAATTCATCTAATTAGGTGTTGAAAGTCGTCATTAAAGAACAAAGGTTTTATTTCATATGTGGAGATAATGTCAGTAAGCCCTCAAGTAGATGCATGAACACTGAACTTGACTTATAAAGAAGGATGGTGGTTACCTCAGTGGTTGCCTGGAGTAAATATTATATGCCTTGGAAGTACAGTTGCATTTGGCCATTGGGCGATGGGTGTCTAGAGGAGTGAATTACTGACATTTTCTGCAATGATACATTATTGTTAGGTATGTTTCCATATACTTCCTCTGAAGATCACAAAATTTTGAACATTGAGCAGTATTTATTACAAAGTTACTCTCAGTTGGTAATAAACTAAGAAAACCACTTCTATTTATTTCCAATGAAAGCATATAAAATATATTTTTAAAAAACCCAAAGATATATAGCAAGTCTATATCACTGTTTAAACTTAAGAAGTGAAGGAGGAACCAAAATTTGAAGTGAAGATTTTTTAAAAAGATCTCATACTCATCAGCAATTTTCTATTCCTTGTTTAAGGATAGCTGGTATGTGTAGTAATGGCAAATTCTAAAGTAACTTTAAGCTTTAATCAAGAACTTTTTTTTGACAGTACTAGGGGACTGAACCCAGAGCCTCGCACATACTTTGCAAGCACTCTACCACTGAATGGCACCCCCACTCTCCCCTTTTAAAAGTTTTTTTTTTTTTTTAACCTTGAGACAGGGTCTGTCTAAGTTACACAGGCTGCCTCTGGCTTCTTGGGAGCCCCTGCCTCCACCTCCTGAGTCACTGGGACTACAGGCATGGACTGCCACAATTGACCTTCAAGTATTTTCTAGTATTGTATCATATAATAGGCCAGGTTGGAACAACATGAGCTCAAAGAAACCTCCCCACAAGAACTGGTTCAAACATTTATTAAAATCTGACTTCATATCCTGCAAAGTCAGAGAAATAGGCTTTTCACGCAAGGGGAGAAAAGCAAGTATCTTTATCACATTGTGACTTATTTAAGTGTGAAACTTTTCCTGGGGGGTGAGAGGAGAGAGAGAGAGAGAGAGAGAGAGAGAGAGAGAGAGAGTTAATCAGTACTTTTCTCTGTTTTTGTAGGAAATGGGGATTTTTTTCTTGATCTTTTCTATTTGTAATTCTAACGTGAAAAATTATTGTAAGGGGGGAAAGAGGGTACTATCAACATACCTAAAAGTAATATATTTTCAATTATTATTAAAGTAATTCTTTAATATCCTAATAGTACAGAAACTTTCTTCCTTTTGTCATAGGCTATGCCTGATTTAAAAAATAGTATCATATACAAGTCTTTATATAAAAGAGAAATAATGCCAAAAAATAAGCAATTTATGCTTCTTTTGTAAGTAATACAACAAATCTACTCAGCATCCGTTCATTTCCCTTCTTCTTTATACTTTTATGATGCAACATGTTGTTAATATGGGAGCCTCTTCTTAATTCATCAAAATAATTAGACTTCCTTAGCTTGTTCCTGCAACTCCTTAGGTCAATGCCTGTGCCTGTGAGTTTCCTCTATCAACTCTGATTACATACCTTCTACCACAGGATTTCCCAAATTTCCCTTAAGATAGAAATTATCTGGGATATTTCTGAAACCAATTCCCAAACTCAAGAATCAGAACACAATATAACATAACATCTCTAGATCTTGTGATACATCATGGAATGATTTATATTTAGTGAGCATTCCAAGAAACATTTTATATTAGGCCACTCTGAGGCAACAATGATCCATTGTTTCCTTTTCTTTCCCTTTTGTGTTGGTTTTTCTCTCACATTATTGCTATAGCCAATGAACTTTCTTGATATTTTTTCATCTCTCCTCTGACATATAGAATAGTCAACATAGAATTGTCTTTCTGTAGCTGCAGAGTTGATAAATATAATGTACTTCAGAAGTCTTTGTAGTCTTGTAACTATCAATATAGTAAAGAAAATATGTGTCATAGTATGAATAAAAAATATCCATGATTTGATCCCAAGTGGCCGTTTAAGCTTCATCTACTGCCAAGTGCTGAGCACAAAGCATTCATATTACCTTAGACTATGCTTCATGTCCAGAATATGTTTTTTTCTGTTCATATTGCTATGTTTTTGCACTGTAGTTTTGGCTTTGTTTACATTGTCCTTCTTCTCCCCATACTACCTCTCTATTGAGACATTATTTTAAATATCTCCCTAAATACATCTCCTTAAAAACTATCCTCACTGTAGCAATTCTTCCTGAATCAGTGAAAATTATGACTTTTGGACACTTCTACACAGATAGCAGATGGATGATAGATGATAGATGGATAGATAGATACATAGATTTATACATCTACCTTTTCAATAAGTTTGATAGGACCTTGGAGGTAAGGACATGGCACTTCCTTGCTAATGTTTTCCCTTCATCACCCAGTACAGCATCTACACATGGCAAGAGATAGATAAATGCTTTTTGAAATAATAACTGAATGGATAGATGAAAGTGAATAATTTAGGAATAATATTTTGTCTTTTATAAACCCAATTTATTTGAATGCATGCTCTTTGAACTAATCTCTCACTCACTCCACGCTCTACTCTTACCCTCAAGGCCTCCTATCCTGTCAACTAATATTTTCATGTCTCTGATAGCATTTGTGAATATCTTGATGTTGGCTTCTCAGATTATTTAATAAGATCATTTCACAATGTTTTCAACATAATGTGTTTAATGTAAGAAAAACTTGAGGGCTGACCTACTATTTCTGAGATGTCCTAAGCCACACTGGTAATATGAAGCAAAAAGTCGATCTGGTAACTTTTGTGGTTTGCTTACTTGCAGAATGCATTCAATTCAGTGGTTCAGCCCTCAAAAATCCATTGCGTTTAGGGTCCCTGTGTGCCTGACTGCCTCATACTCTCAGCATTCAAGAAAATCTGGAGCTGCTTTTGAGTTACTTGTAATAGAGGAATTTAAATTTTTACAACAAATTCAACATTTAAGTTATTTTGAAACAGTTTGCTTGAAACCTGCCACATTCTTTGAAACCACAATGTCAATTTTCACTAATTGCCTTTCAGGTGCTAAGCAGCCAAAGGGAAGGAGAATCCAGGAAAGATTGCTTGAAAAGGTAATAAAACTTTAAAGATGCCTGCTCATCCGAAAGTTTTGTCACTACTGGATGAAATGGAAGGTTTCAAACCTGGAGAATTATCTGGTCTATTGCCATTCTAGGAAAAGAACTAAGCAGGGAATTTTGGCTTCCCTGAAGTGATGTAAGAGGGAAATATTATTATTACTCTTTGAAAAAGTATAACGATTGATAAGTTTCCAGGCAAACATCAGTGTATTATTAACATCAGTGCCCAGCACTGTAGTTGACCAACTGGGATTTTGATTCTGACTTCCTTTCAGTGAAAGGATTTTGGAATAGGTGGGTGAAAGCTATGATACCTCAAGAAACTCATTTCCAATTCTACTTGTGGATCTAAACCTACACAAACTCATTGAAATTTTTCTGATTTTTAGACAATCTCCTGAATGTATATTTTAAATGAAGTAGATGGTGAGGAAAGAAAAATGTTTAAAAATGACTATGATGATGATGATAACTTTGTAATCTTGTACCTTTGTGATCTTAGCAGAAATTAACAAAGATAAAGCAATTGCAATAAAGTCTGAGAAATAATTTCCAGTATCTGTCGAGACACAGTTAACTAAGAAGTGTGAAAAAGATGGTGAAATTAAGGAAAGGGGTCTACGGTTTTTAAGTAAATTACCATGAAAAGCTTAAGCTAAAGTCTTATCTAGTTACAAAGGACTGGAAAAGAATGATGGATGCATAAGTTTTTCCCCTACATGCTGATAGTCTTGGAAAACAACATTTGCTGTAGTAGTTTGTTGTTGTTGTTGTTGTTGTTGTTGTTGTTGTTGTTGTTTTCTCTGCAGTCTCATGATTTCTCTGAATATATGCTTCCATGCTGGACCCAGATGATATAAGCTAGCTATTCATCAGAATCAAATAATCACCTGATTTAATTATCTGTGATTGGAGATAAGCACTTATTTTTATCTTAGATTTCTATAGACAAGTATATAACTACTAGTAATGCAATAGCAGAAGAGTGAGTGCATATTTCCATTAATTAAAATGCCTGGCTTTTGTAATAGTACATCAAGTATTCTCAGAGAATTCTGAGGGTAAAAGGAGGGAAAGGAGTGTATCTATTCATGGCTGTTCTTTAAGGTTCAATGGAGTTTTTTTGTCACTTTCCCCAAAGCTTGATAAAAGTGGAGTCATGAATAAGAGGGTTGTAGTCTCTTTTTGTAGCCTCCTGGAAAGCTAATGAAGTAGAAAAATGATATTGATGAAACTAGCTTGTGTTTTATAATCCACCCCCTCAGTTGAAAACTGTCCAGTATTTGTATTTAATTGGATCTGACCTTGGTCGTCTTTCTTTGACTTCCACATACTAAATAGGTAACTTGCTACTTATCCCCAGCAAGTTTCAAAATAATCTCATGCTAAGTTCCCCACATATTTCAAAGCAGTGTACAAAGGCAAAAGCAACAATATGTACTTTTTTCTTTCAGGGGACAAAAGGATTATATGAAATTTTCAAAACAATGTTACAAAGTCTTAAAATTAACTGTTTTATATGATATTTTTAATATTATAAATGTTTTGACTCCTTGTTCATTAGATACAATGCTAAATGAAACATGAACTTTTTCAAAATTAGATGTATTGGTGTACTGAATGAAAAATAAACTTTGATTCAATTTTAATCATCATTTGAATATAAATTTCTTGACAGAGAAAGTTAATTTTGTTTTCTACAGTACCTACCTGAAACTGGGAGAATTTATAAGACATGGTAGATACATAAAAATATCTAGATAGAGTTCAAGAATACAGATACTATACTGTACTGCTCAGTTGTTAATTTCACCAACTATTTGCTTACTCTTTTCTAAGAGAATGTTTTGCTTTGGTCTCTTACGTTTTATTTTAAATCCTTGTGCTATTTCTTAAACCAAAGAAATTTTTTGAATCACATTATCCAAATTTTGGGCAAAGGATTTGTTGTTGTTGGGTGCCTTTGAGTTGAGTCTGACTCATAGTGACCCTATGTACAACAGCACAAAACAGTCCCAGATTCTGTGCCAAGCACATGATCTTATTTATATTTAAGCCCATTGTTGAAGACACTGTGTCAATCCATCCAGTTGAGGGTTTTCCTTTTTTTCATTGACTTGCCATTCTCCCAAACATTATGTCCTTCTTCAAAGATTGGTCCCTCCTGACTACATGTCCAAAGTACATAAGATGCAGTCTAGTCATCCTGGCTTCCAAGGAGCACTCTGGTTGTACTTCTACTAGGACAGATCTGTTGGTTCTTTTCACAGTCTATGGTATATTTGATATTCATCCTGTCTCCCTTGTTCAAAGTCCAGTTTTTACAGCTGTATGATGTGACTGAAAATACCATGGCATGAGTCAGGTGCACCTTCATCTTCAATGTGACATCTTTACTTTTCCATACTTGAAAGTGATCTTTTGCCACAACTTTGCCCAAAGCAATGTGTCTTTTGATTTCTTCATGCTGCTTCCACAGGTGTTGGTTGTAGAACCAAGGAAAGCAAAATTGTGGACAACCTCAATGTTTTCTCAGTATATCATAAAGTTGCTTACTGACTCAGTAGTAAGGATTTTTGTTTTGTTGTTGTTGAATCGCAGCCCATACTGAAGACTATGTTCTTTGATCTTCATCAGTAAATGTTTTGAATCCTCTTCACTTTAGAATATGGTAAATCATTTTCAAGAGAACATCAACATACTTGCCTTTAACATTCAAGGGAACATTTAGTGAAGAACTCGCAAGAATTCAAGAGAGTTATATTGTAACTCAGCCAGAGAACTGCAATGCCACATTAGTTAGCTGTTGGCATTTCTATCTAGTTTTATACCAAATAGTCCTTCAAAAATTGTGTGAATTTTAAAAAAAATTTCCATCAGAAGTACTGTGTTGAAGTCTGTAAAATCTATGCAGGGAATTGCACTAAATATCTGCAAATAGTATTGGTTAAATAAAATAAATATTTTAAAATGTACTTCTTCCAAGGAATTACAGAGTGATGGGAGCCACAGAAATGTGTTTTTCTGAGAAGTCACACAGAGTTTTTAAAGTTTCCCTAACCTGCTGACTATTAATATTAATTCAGATTTTTATTGCTAGACATTTTACTAAGGAGAGATGAAAATATTTTGTCAAATAAGAATAAATATACAGAATTAACAAGCATTAATTTTCATAAGAAACTTTCTACTTAATTGATTTTTTTAGAATAAACTAATAAATTTCACTTAAAACAATGTCAATTATCCTTCAGAGACATCCATGGTTTGGCTCTAATTCATTCCAAGTTTTCAGGGTTGATATAAAGTTCTCTGATTAGTTCCTTTGGGACACTTTGTAATTTCTGTCCACAATAGTTTAGGAAATTTTTCCTATCACATTAGTCCAATAAGATATTGGACCAAAAAAATCATAAATTATGGCAAGAACTCAACAAACCCAAGTAACTTATATTTAAGTAGGCATTAAAATACAGTTTGACCTTAAGAGTTATTATTGGCACATTGGAAAGCAGTAGGTATACAAATGATAGAATATAGAACATTTTCATTGCTGTGGTATTTTTTAAGATTGTTTATTTTCAATTTGTCACATGAACTAGGACAGAAAGTGATTTTTTGGCAGCAAGTATTAAACAGTAATCAATAATAATGATGACTAATCTTTACTTAGCTTTTCCTTTGGACCCCAAAGTGTATACTAAGATTTCCATTCCACAGATGAGGGTCATAAAGCTCAAGTTATTTATTATTTGACCATACTCACAAAGCTAAAATTAATGGATCTTTAATCAGAACTGGGGTCTATCCTTTTCTGCATCTTAGTATTTTAGCCAGTGTGCTCAAAATAGGTATGGAGAGTGCTAAGAGTTCCATTCATAACAGCATTGGAAAATCTGTCATAGTGAAAAAAATAAGTCAAAAATTATGGAAGAAAGATTATCAAGTTACTTTTTTCAAAATTCCATTTCTCTCTAATGTAAATGAGATTTATGAGGACATTCCCAAAGTTACAGCACTGGAGATTCAAATGGTTTACCATTAATATACAATCAGCAAATATAGTGTTTGTCATTTTTCAATAATATATTTCTATATGAATTATTAAATTTGCCTGTTCTAATAAACCCCTGTTTTACAAAGTTAGAGGAGATGTTTGAACAATCTCTAGGACCAAGGTAGGAATAGAGTGCAGAATGGAGAATCATGAGGATTTAGGTTAATGACAATGAAGAATGACTTGTGAAAAATTTCTGGATATGGAAGAGATAGATTAATAGAATTAGTGCTAGTAGAATACACTTATATTTCTCCTATTTTAGATAGTCTTAATTAGACTTGGACTATATAATTTAAACCAACTTCAATAAGCAGTCTATATCACAAGGGACATGATCTACACAAAATAAAACTTTAAATGTACATGTTGATAACATGAAAAGATAATTGAATGAATAAATACACATACATATTTATACTCACATGGTATTTTTTGCTAAAAACATGTTCTACATTTTTTAAATTAGTGTAAGTTTATTTTATGGCCCCAACTAATTTTTTTAAAAGATGTTCATGTTGAACTGAAAAGAGAAGAACATTTACTGTTCCATGTATTCACTCTCTGTATTTTCAACCTTTCAGTCTTTACATCATGCAAGTATATTTTCTCAGAAAATACACAGAGTCAATTTTATAAGTAAATTACTGAGGTGATTTTTCCATTCCTTGTTTTCTACTGCAAAATGGCCTAAAAATTTATAGTGCTTTGTATCAGTATCAATTTCTCCATTGAATTTTCTACTAGTTTTGTGTATGTATTCTGATGCCATTTTAGATTATTTGGTATAAGCAGATTTCTGAACTTTTATCTTCTCCCAAACCATAAAGTTATTCATGGGCTATCATGTTAATTTTCTTTTCTCTTGATAATGGGTTTTATGCTATTTACTCTTGTGGAGGTTAGCAATTTTTTACTTTCTCCTGGACAATGTGTTAATATTATATATTTTCATCATTCAATTATATTCCTTTGACAAGTGTTGAGGTTTCCATTTTATTCATCTTTGTTACCTTTGCTAGTGTCAAACTACAGGCTTTACTTACCTGCCATGAGTCATATCTCAATTCAGTCATTTAAAATCTTTTCTGTGAACTGCTTTTAGTTTAGCTTGCAATGGTATGGTTCACCTAGCCAGAAATTTGAGCTGAGTTCATACAAAAAATTAAGAATTCCCTTCTCCGACCATGTTTTCTGGTGTTCTCCAATTACCTTTTGGCAATTCTGGTTGCCCCAGAAGTATTTGCTCTGATTCTTGAAAGGAAGTGGGCTTACAACAGACACTATGTGGCCTTGAGGATAACAATTAAAATAATGGGGAAGCTATTAGTACAAGTTACTATCAACAGATTTTGTTTCCTATCTTAAAACTACCTGCCTTCTTTAAATTATTATTTTTATACTTTTGTGTGTGTGTGTGTGTGTGTGTGTGCAGATTTTATAGCTTCCATTTGCAAGAGGACAGTTTTAAATTGAAGTAACTCCTCAACCTTATTTTTGCTTGCTTTGCTGTATGCTTTTGGGTTTTTTATTATTTTCAAATTTTATGAATTTTTGCATCATATTTTTCACATCATATTTTAATGTATCTTTTCTTTTAATGCCTTTCTCATTCACAATGGAGTAGTTTAGATAATGTCTAGTGTATGGAATATTTTCAAATTGATACTATTTATAATCTAGATTTATCTAAGCAAGCACTTGAATTATTACACCCAAGAAGGACCTGCAAAATTTAGATGAACACTAGTATACAGTTATACAATTTATG
>VMDO01042998.1:0-10287 GCA_007922755.1 Pedetes capensis
TCCCCAGGTGAAGCTGAGCTCTCTCTGCTGCAACTGGGCTCCCACCTGCACCCAAGTCACCTAGGGAAAGGAAAATGGCACAGGAGGTGTGGCTCCACCGCTGGGCCACTGAGCCGGTGGCAGAGAGGTGAGGGGCTGAGCCTGGCACCAGGACCCAGGTTTGCAGGGGCTCTGTGTGGGGTGGGGAGGCCCTGCCCCGACTGGGGTGTGCCCTGGGGGCCTCACCCTCGAGCCAAAGCTGACTTCACTTCCAGAGGAGCTTGCGCAGCCTGTGTCCGGCCCTGGCTAGGCAGGAGTGTCGTCACGACGCTGCAGGGTGAAAAGGGAGTCAAGCGAGGGCCAGAGGGGCCCCTGACTCCCCGTCTGCAGCTGGCTCTCACCCCTCGGGCTCAGCTCACAGCCGTGACTGAGATCTTTCAGCACGTCCCAGGGCAGAGGGTGTCTGTGTGGCCAGCACAGGACTCCCCTGGGCTGCCCTGAGGGAATCACTTAGGCAGCCCTGGAAGCCGGCCTGCTCACCTGCGGGGGAACCGGCACAGGGAGGCTGAGTGAAGGTCATGTGAGAAAGCGTCTGTCTTACGTGTCAATAGCACAACTTTGTGTTATCTTTCTGGTTTGAAATCATTTTAGACTCATAAAAAAATTGCAAATAGGAGGGTATGGGGGAACCTATATGAATAGTGTACATCAAAATGCATATATGTAAATGCCACAATGAAAAGCATGTCAGAATGAATCACATTAAGGTGTACATTTAAAATGTCCAATAAAAAAAAATTGCAAATGACGTGCCAGGCGCGGTGACACACACCTGTAATCCCAGGGGCTGGGGAGGTGGAGGCAGGAGGATCACAAGTTCGAGACCAGAAGCAGTTAGCAAGACCCTGTCTCAAAAAGTGGAAAAAAATGGGCTAGGGACGAAGCTCAGTGGTCCAGCACTTGCAAAGCATGCAGGCGCGAGGCCCTGGGTTCAACCCCCAGTACCAGAGGAAAAAAAATTGCAAATGACAATGCAGAGCGTCCCCGAGCAGCCTGCTCCAACTTACCCCAATGTTCCCACCTCAGCAGTTCCAGGGCCATGACCAAAGATGAGACATTGGCTTTCATAGGAGTTGTTGTTGCTATTTTTAGGTGCCATCACGTCGGTATCTGACTCATAGCAACCCTATGTACAACAGGTGGTGTTTCTCTGCTGTTCATAGGTTTTCAATGGCAGATTGATTTTTGGAAGGGGGTTGCCAGGTCCTTCTCCCCAACCTACAGCACCTGGTGTTCCCAGGCGGTCTCCCACCCAAGTATTAACCAGGCCCGACCCTGCTTAGCTTCCGCTATCTGAAGGGATCGGATGCCACAGGGCTAAGGCAGACTGTTAGCTAAATGACGCTTCCTCTGAATTTCGTGTTTTCCATGAAGTCCTTGTTCTGCTCCAGGTTCCCACGTCACAGTTAGCTGTTGTCTGTGACTTCTTCTCTGAGGCCTCCGAGACCTGATGTATTTTCTCATGGAGTCCACAAAGGTTCATGTGAGTTCCATAGGAAAGAAGCATGGAACGTGGGGCCTCACGGGGCCAGCGCCAGGGGCCATCTCACCGCACTCCTGGGTGGGAGCTGAATGGAGGTTGGGAGCCTGACCTCCAGAGGTGGCCCTGGGTGACTGCCACCATGGGGACACGGGGCTGTGCTCAGGGTGTCTCCTGGCCGCACACAGGCCTGGCCTTGGTGAAAGGGAAGCCCAGGCCTCTACACTCAAAGCCCTTTGCTCCACTGAAGGATCTCCGAGACGTCTAGACCAGCTGCTGTGTTGTCAGATGAGGAAGCCAGGCCCTAAAAGAGAACACGGCCGGCTGTGTTCAACCTTTACAGATTGGCTCCTAAGTGCTGGTGGTGCAGAGAGGCCACACTTAGTCCTGAGGCCACGTGGCCAAGACGTAAGCCCTGTTGAGCCAACGCTCCACCATGGCACAAACACCAGGGGCACAGGAAAAATCAATTTCTCAGAAGCTGGGATTTAGCTCAGTGGGTAGAGCGCTGTGCTGTAATCTCTGAGGTCCCGAGTTCAATTCCCAGCACCGCAAAAATGGGAGGAGGACCTGGCAATCCACTTCCAAGGCAATCCCGAAACAGCCAGCCATTGAAAATCCTATGAGGGTCGCTGTGAGTCGGATACCGACTCGACAGCACCTAACAACACAACAGCAATTTTAGTACATATTCGACATTACTAAGCATTTTCAAAGCTGGACATTGTCGTGTAAAATTTCATTCCACTCACAACTAACCTGGCACTGTCTGAGACGCTTCAGTATGTGGGTGAACTGAACAATGCCTGGGTCTGACCTTCAGACAAAACCCAAGCTCTCTAGGTGTCATTGGCTACTGGACGGCACCTGTGGACCCAAAAGGATGCCTTGGGCTGTGACACCACAGGAGGCTCCCCCCCAGTGAGACCCGCAGGCCTGGGGCTCTGTGGGGGCCTCCTTCTGTACCATTCTCTTCTCCAAATTCACCATCATCATTGTAATGTCGGCACTGAAGAGAACTGATCACAGACATCGATGGAAATGGGTTGGGGTTTTCTTTTCCTCATAGAATGAAATGGAGAATTTTACATTTTTTTTAAAATTTAACTTCATAAGATGCAAAGATTGCCAAGACAAGCTTTGCTTGAAAGACTAAAAGTTACATAATATAGTTCCTAAAGGTTATTCTGTGTACATTTTTAAAATATAGTACCATACTCCCTCCTCCCCAAAAAACTACAGGGATTAGAATTAAAAAGAACTCTAATGCCTATTCTTCTGCCTCGTGTTATTATTACTGAAATATTTATTTGGAAAGGGTGCAATGTTCTTTCCAATGTTGTCTAGACAATGCATCTCTAAACTCACATTCATATTAACTGTCAATCTAGTTTCCTATTTCTTTAACTACTACTTTAAAGCTCTTAACACATAAAATTAACCGTTTTTCCTGAACATGTTAATTACTGGGGTATTTTACTCTCACTGTTAACACCCACATGTCTACACTGCAACAGACACAGCACTTCAACATACGAAACTCCATGTTCACTCCATGTTACCCCTGCGTGCCTTCATGTCAAAAAGGGAACACCTGACTGCCAGAAGACGTGCTCTGTCACACCACGGGGACTGTGCTGGCTGGCTCTGACCTGGCCCAGGTGACCCAGGGTTGGGCGCCCAGGTTTGTAAGTAAAGCTCTATCGACGCACAGCCAAACCCACACATTGCCACAGCCGCCAAGCCCAGCCAGGTGCCCCGGGCTACCCTGTGGGCCACAGCAACCCCGGCAGGAGCACTCGAGGCGCTGGGGCACCGCCATGGCCTTGCGGAAGGCCCAGTGGGTGTCTCGCCCTGAAGGACAATCCTGCAAGAACCAGCCCACGGGTCGCTCTGACTCCCCAGAGGGGTGCTGTGCTGGAGCGGCACTGGCCGGGTGGTGGCCAGAGCGGGATGAGCCGGCCTGGCACAGCCCAGCACCCTGCGCGGCTCCGAGCAGCCGCCAATGCCGGCCAGCTCACTGCTGATTAGTAATGATGTGTTTAATTGAAATTTCCAGGTTCATTATGGAATGTGGATTAATTAAATTGAGAGGGAAGATAATGAAAAATATCCCCGCCAGATGCATAAAGGAGCGGCCTGCTGCGGTGGGCAGGGGGATTAAAATGCAGGGGCCGTCAGAACGCTCTCCACTTGCCCTTCCAAAAGGAGCAGCGCCCGCCATGGCCCCCGGAGCAAAGACAGCGCCACGGGGTTCCTGGGGGAGCTGCCAGGAAACCAGCTGTCCTTGCCGTTTGGGAGAAGTCACCTTGGCCCCCACCTTGCTCAGCTCTCATTCAAGGTCTTCCGTTAACGTCCTCCCAGGACCTTGGGGTTGACAGGCACTCATTAACCCTTCTTTGTGCTCTTGTAACCTGCAAGCAACAACTCACCTGGATACTTCCAGTGTCGCTGGACAAGTATCGAGGAAGGCGCAGCAGTGGCTGGTGGCTCTGGGATCCCGCCTGGTCCAGGAACCCTGGCAATTTTCCCAGAGTCCTCTGGGGTGCGGCAAAGCCCACTCCAAGTTTACCGATGAGCTGGTCAACGTGGAGGGTCTAGCTGAGTTTCCGAGGCCTGAGCACGGAGGCGACATCCTCATCTCCGTGTGGGTTCATGCGCACTGCCGCCTGGTCCCGTGTCTGCAGCCCTCTTCTCAAGGCTGGCCGGGACCCACCTGATCCAACCCCTGCAGACCCTGCGGTGAGTGTGCTGACACGTTTCAGAAAAAGACAGTGACCTCACACGGCACACGGCAATCTCAGCAAAAAACACAGAGGGAGGAGAATATGTAGCATTGGACGCCGTGTGCACTGCCAAGTACACGGGGAGACTGTGAGAGGAGGGAGCTGGGGCGTGAGGGAGGCTCCCGGGTCTAGTGTGGCTCCTCCGTGCAGACGTGGCTCCTCCGTGCAGGTGTGGCCTCTCCATACAGGTGTGGCCTCTGTGTGCATGTGTGGCTCCCCTGTGCAGGTGTGGCTTTCCCATGCAGGTGTGGCTCCTCCATGCAGGTGTGGCTGCCCTGTGTATGTGTGGCTGCCCTGTGTATGTGTGGCTTTCCCATGCAGGTGTGGCTCCTCCGTGCAGGTGTGGCTCCCTGTGCAGGTGTGGCTCCCCCATGTAGGTGTGGCTTCCCCATGCAGGTGTGGCTCTCCTGTGCAGGTGTGGCTTCCCCATGTAGGTGTGGCTTCCCCATGCAGGTGTGGCTCTCCTGTGCAGGTGTGGCTTCCCCGTGCAGGTGTGGCTCTCCTGTGCAGGTGTGGCTTCCCCATGCAGGTGTGGCTCCCTGTGCAGGTGTGGTTTCCCCCATGCAGGTGTGCCTTTCCCATGCATGTGTGGCTTCCCTATGCAGGTGTGGCTTTCCCGTGCAGGTGTGGCCCCTCGGAGGTTCCTTGCTGTGATCATTCATCCACCTGAGCACTTTCCCATTAGATTCCATTAGAAGGAACTGTTTTAAAAATTACTAAGTGCTGTATCCATTAAGTTGCCCTGCAAATAGCGCATCTTTTATCCATTTTACTATCCATTCTCTATTTATCCAAAACAAGAAGTTTCAACGCATCACAAGGTAAGTGTGTTTCTATCACAAGTGGGTGGAGACGTCCTTGAAAATGGATTTAGACTCAGAGCTAAGTGACTTTGTGTGGTGTGGAGGTGGTGCCCACATGGATTTCAAAGCCATACCTCTACTGGCACATTCAGGGTCAGTTTGGGGCACCAGGGAAGAGCCCCCCCTTCCTAACACTTGGGCAGGGACACAGGTAGCTTTGGCTGGGTTGTATCCAACCACAGAGTTGTTTGGAGAGAGGTGTCGCTGTGGCTCAGAAATACCTCAGAGCGGCAGTAAAAACTGACCTGGTGTGACCTAGAGAGTCAGTGGGGAGGCTGGGCGACACCCCTCAATGCCGGACTTCCAGCCAAGGACGCCGACCAAGTTGACTCTCAACACACACAGCTGTTTCTGGATTTTCCTCCATCCTCTGAAATCAGTGGGATGTGCCAGGGGGTGGGAATGAGCTGAAAGTCCTCTTCCTATGCAGCAGTTACTTAAAGCTTGTTCATGCGAAATAAATTCCTTATCCAATTTACACTCCATGACTTATCTCTAAGTAAGGGACAGGGTGGGATTTAGCTCAGTTGGTAGAGTGCTACTCTGCAGTCTCTGAGGCCCTGAGCTCGATTCCCAGCACCACAAAATGGGAGAAGGATGTGGCAACCCACTCCCAAGGCAATCCCGAAACAATCAGCCATTGAAAACCCAATGAGGGACGCTACAAGTCGGACTCAAATCGACAGCACCTAACACAACAACAAGTAAGGGACAGCGACAGTGTGCTTCTGGGGAGGCCAAATGCCTTGGATGGATTCTGTAGGCCCTCTGTCCTCTGGACCCACACGGTCTCCTGAGGGCTCTGGGAGGGCTGACAGACTGCAGCACTGACCTCTGCTCTCAGGACGTCCCCATTTCTTCTCGGGACCATGCTTGGGACTGAGCATCATCTCTGAGTTGCAGGCGCAGGCCAGTCTCCCTGTTCACACTCAGACCGGGAACTGAGAAACAGGACCCTCTGGGATGAAGACAAGCCCAGAAACCTCCCCAAGCCTCTCCACTCCACCTTGAGGGGCGAGGCCAGGGAGCCTTGGAGGCCCATCCTGGGCCAGGAGGGAGGTAAAGGCAGGGCCAGGATGTTCACAGCCCCAGGACTTCTGCACAATGAACAGCAGCGCTAGTTTGCCAGACTTCAGCGTCCGAAGCCAAAACCAGGGTGGGGACTCAGGACCCAGGGAGACCTGGGGAGTGGACAGAGGGCCTGCTGTGTGGAAGAGCCAATCCTAGAAGGTGGCAGAGATGTCCCCGGGGGTCTCTGCACTGTCCCATGAGGCTCCACGGAGACGTCACAGCCGGAGGACTCCATCCTCAGCACATTTCACGATGAGGCAGCCGCAGTCATTTGGGAGCTGCGTTCCCTGCCTACGCGGGTGGCCCACAGGTCGCTATACTAAGCCATGTGTCCGGAGCGCTAGAGTCTTGGAACAAACTACCAGAATTTCCACCAAAGACCTGTGGAGGAGAAATGATAAAGGCAGCTGTTCAGGGTAAAGGGAAACAATTCTCAAACAAAGGTTCCCAGCGGCAAGAAAACATTGTCTGCAAAGAGTAAAGGCACAGGGAAATCTAAATAAATGTTGACATAGAAATTAGAACAAGAAGTCCTGATTAGAAGGACAGAAAGAAAACTCTGAACATCACTAGTATTGTTGGTGGTAGGATTAAATTTAAAATAGCCTCAGTTCCTTGGATTATTCAGGAGTATAGATCTTTAAATGAAGTTTAGATTCTAAGTTTGTATGTTAAGATACGAAGAGCTACCACCCCAGGGAGAAAAATAGATTTTAGGTTTGTATAGTCATGAAATATGCAGGAGGGAACATGGATTTTAAATATGTAATCAATTTAAAATGAGGCAGAAAAAGACATGGAAAGTTCAGAACAAAAAGAAACCACAAAATAAGATGATAATAATTTAAAATGTACCTGCAATTGCAAAAAAAAAATTATAAACAGATAAAATTTGACAGTTTAAAAATGATCAGATTAGATTTTTATTTTAATTCAGCTGTGTGCTATTTTAGAATTTGAAAACATAAGTAAAACAATATAAAATGTGTTAAATATCATGCGCATATGTTTATACATTTCTCATTATTTGTTGTTAGGGCTAGGGTTTGGCTCTGTTGGTAGAGTGCTGCTCTGCACACTCTGAGGCCCTGGGTTCAATCCCCAGGACTGCAAAAAATAGAAGAAGGACATGGCAGCCCACTCTTGAAACAATCCCGAAACTATCAGCCACGGAACACCCTATGAGGTCACTGTGAGTTGGACCTGACTCACCGGCACCTAACAACAGCAATATACTTATACATATATGTTAGTATTTTCACCTTCAATTTTATTTTTCTATATATTTCAGAGCTAGGCAATCATGAGAAACAAGAGGAGTCACTGATGAGTGAGAGTAAATCTTCAGTCCACCTGGAAGACAAAAGAGCTCTCCCCCACTCCACACATCCTCGCCATCTGACCCAGCATTGTACCCCCGGCATTTATCCCAGAGAAACGAGGACACGCGTCACACAAGATCCTGCACCCTGGCAGGACAGCATCTTTATTCACAGTGGCACCAAGGTGGAGACACCCTGAATGGGACCACGTCACGGATCAGCAACAAAAACCAACTACTGATAAACAGCTTGGACAATCTCAGGGGCGTTATGTTGGATAGAAAAGGGCCATCGGAAAGTTAAGCCGTGCACAACAACATTCATGGGACAACAAAGTGATGGGCATGGAGGAGAGATTAGAGGTCACGGGGGTCAGGGAGAGGGAGGGAGGGGCTGTGGCCAGAAAGGGCAGCAGGAGGGACACATGGGTTCCTGGTGTCTCTGTGGGGATGGAGACAGGAAGCTGCACATATGATAATGTCCACAGAACCGACGTCCTAGCCAGGCGCAGTGGTATAATCCCAGCAGCTCAGGAGGTGGAGGCGGAGGATTGCAAGTTCAAGACCAGAGGCAGTGTGAGTAACTTAGGGAGACCCAGTCTCAAAAAGTACAAAAAAATGGGCTGAGGGTGCAGCTCAGTGGTCCGGCACTTGCAAAGCTTGCAAGCGCAAGGCCCTGGATTTGCGGTACTCCAGTACCGCAAAAAAAAAAAAAAAAAAAAAAAAAAGAACTGATGTGCGTGGTGCACACAGCAAGACAGCGCTGTGGAGCAGGGTGGGTGAGGGACCAGGGCAGTGTCATGATTACGATTCTGCGCCACAGGTCACTCACCAGGGCGCCTGGGGGGAACTGGATGAAGAGTCGCTGGGATCTCGCGTAACACTTTTCAAGACTGCATGTGAATCCATACCTAGCTCGAATCGTTGTTCAACGTGAGGGAGAGAACGGCAGAGATGCGCACCGTGTCCTGTCTGCCAGGTGGCCGGTTCTGCGGACGGTGCTCGCTTCTTGAGGCTGCCCCAAGGAAGCAGGCTATCGCTCAGCTCCAGAGGCCGCCTTTGGAAACCTGGCAAGGCCGTGCTCCCTCCAGGGTCCTGGGGGCGAGCCTCTATGTCCATCACTGCCGTCTCTGCCTCCAAGCCGCACTGCCTTCTCTTCCGTCCCCTCTTCCATCTCAATGTCCCCATCTCCCTCTTAGAAGGACACTTGCCCTTGAGTGTAGGCCCCCAGGTATTCCGGAAGACCTCCGTATCTCAAGATCCTCAACTTCACAGCTACAAAGAGCCTTTTCTAGATACAGTAACAGGCACTGCTCCAGGATTTGGACATGGGGAGATGGGGGGCATGGGACCGGTTGTACGGGTGGAGTCGTCTTCACCCCAGGCTGGGTTAACAGCACCCACCGTCTCCCCCGACTCCATGCAGAGGATTCTGTGTGGTTGTGGGCAGAGTCCCGACACTACCCGTTTCTCCTGCAGAGGCCGGCAGGCAGTGGGCTGGGGTGGCTCCCCTCGCCCCGAGTGAGCCGAACCTCCCTAAGGGCCCCGAGTCTCACTGCCAAGTGCACGGGAGCGGGGAGAGGAGAGCAACCATGGGCCAGGGATTCATGGAAGGCCCTGGGGGGGAGGACTGAACAGATCTGCACTCCCTGCTCCCATGGCTTCCTGCAGGGATTCCCAAGGTTTGCTCCACAGCTCTGGAAGCGCTTATCACGTGGCACCAAACCCCAAATGAGGCCAGGGCAACCATGTGGGATAGTTCGAGTTTTTAATGACTCCGGAAAACTTAATTACAACGTGGCGGCTGCTGACTCTGCAGTTCTCTGTAAGCAAACAGGGGGCAGAGCAGCCAGAAGCCAGATGGGGGGCTGGAGTCTTCCTGTGTCAGGGTCACACGCAACCCAGGAGCTCCAGGAGCCAGGTGGCCCTGCCACGCTGCCCAGGTGGCGCCACGCTGCCCAGGTGGCCTGGTGTTTCTCTTCTCTGCTGCAGCTGATGTTCTTTATCCACACGGTGAAATGAGGGTCCTGCCCTATCATGACGTCCCACGCTACGCAGTGCTGGCTGCAATGCTTCCTCACGGCCTCCGAGTCTCTCACTGTGCAGAACACCCCAGACCCTGGCATTCGGCACCAGGAAACAGATTCTGGAACCAGCCTGCCTGCATCAAACTGTGGCTCTACCTCTCATGATCTGTGCAGCCCTGGGCAAGTTACTCAACCTTTCTGAGCCTCCGTTTCCACAGCTGTAAAATGGGGCATAGCCAAACCTGCTTCATTAAGTTTATGCATTGAGGCTCTGCACAAAGTCTCACCACGGACATGTGAGCGCATGCACACACACACAAGCATACACATGTATGTGCCGACACGTTTATATACACTCCTGCACACATATACATGCATGTACACACGTATGCCAACTGTGCATGCACCCACGCACATGCACAGACACGTGTGCATGTGCCATGCCCACTCATGCGCGCGCGCGTGCACACACACACACACACACACACACACACACACACACAGCTTCTGGTGCTAAGTCAGAAGACACTGTTGGTAAAAGGCTTCGGGCTGGACACTCCCGGACACTCCCAGCAGGCCCTCTGACCCCAGCTCTCTGTCCTTCGAGGCCGTCTTCCAGTCAGCCAGCCCCAGCACTACATGAAATGCGAGGAAAGGCCAAATCGGTTGGGAAAGGTCAATAAGAGATGCATAATTCAGG
>VMDO01042999.1:0-10168 GCA_007922755.1 Pedetes capensis
GTCAGATCACATTAAAAGGGGGGGAGGGAAGATAAGAATGAGGTCAATATAAATAGACTAGAAATCGCATGTAATTGTTCTAACAAGATAGAAACAAAGACCACTACAGGAAAAGTTTCTATCTTAAACAGAAATGGAACCCAAGGACATATAGAAAAATACTATATAGTAAAAGATAGAGAAGACTTGGATGGGAAACATAGATGGGAAGGGGGGAGGGGGGAAACATAGAGGAGGGTAAGGGGTAACCTATATGAATAATGCTTATCAAATTGCATATATGAAAATTGTCACAATGAAAAACATGTCAAAATGAATCGCATTATGATGTACATTAAAAATTTCTAATAAAAAAATAATATAAACTAAAAAAAACAAAAACAAACAAAAAAAACCAATAGTGTTTTGTCTGTTGTACATAGAGTCACTATGAATTGGATACCGAATCCTTGGTACCTAATAACAACATTGTTGTAAAAGCTGGTTTCCTATTTATTTATTTATTTATTTATTTATTTTTGTGGTCCTGGAGGTTGAGCCCAGGGAATCATGCTTGCTTGCTTTGCAAGTGCTGGACCACTGAGCTGGAGTCTCAGCCTTTTTTTTTTTTTTTTTTTTTTAATCTTTTTGAGACAGAGTCTGGCTAAATTAGTCAGACTGCCTCTGGTCTCCAATTTAAGATCCTCCTGCCTCCACTTCCTGAATTGCTGGGATTACAGGGGTGCACCCCTCTTGCAATACCTAGTTTCAAAGTCTTTTCCATATGCTATTAATTATATAGGGGAATAAAAAGTTTTAAACATTATCTATAGAAAGCAACTGTGATTTAATAGAGGGTTTTTATTTTCTTTTAGATTTTCTGAATCTTTTACTTTACAATAATAAATATTATTGCTAGAAACTTATCTGAGAGTATATATATTTACACTCACATATACATGTATATATATACATATACATGTATATGTGTGTGTGTGTGCGTATACACACACACACACACACACATATACACACTCACACACTTTTTCCAGGCATTCAAACTGTCTTCAGTTAAAAGCTGTAATGTTGGAACTACTTATATAAACAAAGTTGTATGCATCATCATTTCTCTTTTTAAGGAAAATGAGGTTATTTACTACATAATATGTTATATCTAGGCTACTTCTTCATTTTTTCATTAATAATTCATATTTTTTTGCTTTAAGAAAGATTATGTTGTACTAATTCAGATAAATTTTTGTCTCCATGTTCTAATTTGATAGCATTTGTGTTTTAATTCTTAAATTGAATTCTTTTTCTTTTGTTTTTCTTTTATTTTATTTATTTATTTATTTTTTGGCTGTACTTTGGGGCTTAACCTAGGGCCTCACACATAATTTGAAAGTGCTCTACCACTGAGCTGTACCTCTAGCCCCTTTTTTAATTTTTAAATTTTTTTTATCTTTAGACATGGTCTCCCTATGTTATACAGGCTACCTCCGGCATTGAACTTGGAATCCTCCTGCCTCTGCCTACCAAGTTGCTAGGAAACAGGAGTGAAACACTGCACCAGGCTTAAATTCAATTCTTTAAGGATACTTTTGACAATTAAATATCTTAGCATAATTTATTAGTTTATCTTTGCCCACTTAACTTGTAATGTTATTTTCATTACACATTATCAGTGATTCTTAAATTTTAGTTTTTTTCTTCTATTTACTCACTAGTGATATTTTTGCCATCAGAAATGATGCCCCACTATGGCCTGCTGCCTACACAAGGCAGTTCCCATACAATGCCTGGAGGATGTACTTAATGTAATTCCAAACCTTTTTCCCCAAAGATCAGTGATGCTTGATAGTTGACAATTTGTGGATGAGGTGTTTATATGTTTTATTTTGGACCTTTTATTCTGTTTCTATATATTTTATCCAATATACTTATCATTTTCTCCAAACATTGTGTTTCTGAGGTGTATTTTAATATCTGACAAAATATTTATAATTATATTTATATTATAGTTATATTTCTTCACCATTTCATTCAACCAGTTTGTTCATTCACTTGATTCTTAATGATCAAATTATAAGCTGGGTGCTGAGATGCACCCCTGTAATCACAGTGACTTGGCATGCCAAGGTAGGAGGATCACAAGTGTGAGGAAAGAGGCAACATATATAATCTAGTGAGACCCTGTCTCAAAATAAAAAATAAAGAAAGGGCTAGCAATGCAGCTCAGTGGTGGAGCACTTGCCTAGCATGAACAAGGCTGTGGCTCCAATTCCTAGCAGCACACACACACACACACACACACACACACACACACACAAACACACGCGCTCCCGCGCGCCAAGTTATAATTATTATTTGAGCAAGATTTTATGTCCAAGAGATACCTCTAAATTCATTCAATAATTTTATTGAATTTGTATTATGTTTTATGTTAACACCTATTTTTTACAGTATCTCTTTTTCTTATTTAAGAGATTGACTGCATCTTTCTTTATCAAGTTTCTTATCATGAAACAATAAAAGTCTGTAGTTTACATTATTTTCTTAACCAATTAAATATTTTATAAGAAAATGGATTTTCACATTTGTTTTAAAGATATATCCCTGTGTGAAAATATTATGTATAGATTGAAAGGAACATAGCTACAGAGAAGGAAGAAAAATATATTTGTATTGCTACAATAATTCTGGCATGAGAATATGATAGGCTGTAATTGAATAAAGAATGATGTATCACAGCCATGGTGGCACACGCCTGTAATCTCAGCAACTTGGGAAGCAGAGGCAGGAGGATTGCAAGCTTGAGACAGGAGGCAGTCTGTGTAATTTAGTGAGAGCCTGTCTCAAAAAGTAAAAAAAAAAAAGAAAAAAAATGGGCTGAGGTTGCAGCTCAGTGGTACAGCACTTGCAAATCATGCAAACACAAGGCCCTGGGTTCAACCCGTAGTACTGCAACAACAACAACAAAAAAGGATAATGTATTCGTCAGTTTTTCATTACATAACACAATACTTGGGGCAGGCTATTATGAAGAAAAGAGATTTATTTAGCTCACACTTCTGTGGGACTCGAGGGCATGCATCTAGTGGTGGCTTTCTTGCTGGCATAGACCCCAGACATCATAGTCCATCACATGGCAAGAGGCAGGTAGGATGTATATGTATATGTCTTTCTGACCTTTCTCCCTTTTCTTAGAAAACCACCAGGGTTCAATCATGAGGGCTCCACACTAATGAATTTATCTAATTTCAGTAATTTCTCAGAAGCCTCATTGCTAAATACCATAGTTGAATTACATTTCCATTCTTTGAATACTTCATGATAGTGATTATATTTTAGCATTGAACTCAGGAGAGCAAACAATATTCAAGCTGTAGCATTCTGGCCCTGACCCTCTGAGACCCAAGTCTTTTTCACATTGTAAAATACAATCATTCCATCCCCAAATAGTTGTATAATCTTAACTTATTCTATTATTAATTTAGAAGTCCAAAGTCTCATCTGAGATTCATGGCAAACTCCTTGCAAGAGTGAACTTTTGCAAGGAGTTTGCAAAAGTGAACTTTTGCAAGTACTGAAGCAAGTTATCTACTTGTGATATATAAGGGCATGACAGGCACTGGGTAAATATTTTAAATAGTTATGAGTATGTGCTTATGCACTTTAGGGCTTTGAATATATTAACCCCAATGGAGACATTTGGACATTTTCCCCAAAATAGTGTTCAAGTCTGGAAAGCAAAAGGATTCATCTTGGATTGCTGCCTGTACTCGACCCTCTCCATTTGGGAAGATGTGAAAGTAACATGAAAATTAAAGTCATAAGCCAAAAGTATGGGAAGCTTGAAAGGTACATTTAGTTTTAGACTGATGGGGATTTGGAAATATGTCTTACTTGAAATTAGCAAGACAGAAAATAAAGATATATTTAATTTTTTGTTTTTCTTTTTTCCCTTGAGGTACTGAAGCACAAATCAGGACCCCAGAAACATGTTTTGCATACACTCAATGACTGAGCTTCACTTCCAGCCCCCTTTTTATTTTTTATCTTAAGAAAGTGTCTCACTAAGTTACATAGGCCACCTTTGGCCTTGAACCTGTGATCCTCCTGCCTCTGCCTCCTCAGTTGTTGGGATTACAGGTGTCTACTAATGCACTGGGATATGTTTAGTATTTTTCAGGTGTCACTCTGGAATATATATTGGTCCATCCTTATGCTACATGAGAATTAAATTTGGTTTCCAAATAGAATTATTAGTATGTGAATTTAGGAGAGAATAACTGCATATAAGACAAGTGAGTTCAAAAAATCATGAAATAGTAAACACTGGTTGACTTTTAATTTTCAATTTTCTTAAACCCAGAAAAATAACAGGAAAATTCATTTACTCCATTGTAATTTTAGTGTCATCAAAATCAAATATTATAATGACATGTGCAAAGAGTGGGAGATAGAAAGCCAAAAGGGAAGAACACATTCTGTTTTTCTCAAGCTAAGAAATTGAAGAAAAAATTCAAGTCTCTAAGGGCAATAGTAAAGGATTCTTCAGGGAAAGTATTAAAAAAGGCAGGACACATCAAAAGAAGATGAAATACACAAAATCATTATATAAAAAGAATTGGTGGATAGTAAACATTTCAAGAAGTTGCATATGATGAGGAACCAATGCTACTAAAGGACAAAGTGGAACTGCCTTGAAGAAATTGGCAAAATACAAAGTTCCAGGAATTGACAGAATACCAATAGAGGTGTTTCAAGAAATAGATGTAGCACTGGAGCTGCTAACTTGCTTATGCCAAGAGATTTTGTAAAACAGCTATCTGGCCAACTCACTGGATGAGATCTGTATTTGCGCCTATTCCCAAGAAAGGGAATCCAATCAAGTATGGAAATTATTGAACAATATCATTAATATCACACACAAGTAAAATTTTGCTAAAGATCATTCAAAAGTGCCTTCAACAGTTTATAGACAGGGAACTGCCAGAAAATCAAGACAGATTAAGAGAGTGTGAAATCACAGATGTCAGATGGATATTAGCCAAAAACAGAGAATACCAGAAATATGTCTATCTATGTTTTATTGACTATGCAAAGGCATTTGACTGCATGGATCATAATATATTATGGATCACATTTAAAGAATGGGAATACAAGAGCACTTAATTGTACTCATGAGGACTCTATACATGGACCAAGATACAATTATTCAAACAGAACAAGGAAACACTGCCTGGTTTAAAGTGAAGAAATGTGTGCATCAGGGCTCTTCATCATACCTCTTCAATCTCTATGCTGAGCAAACTACCTGAGAAGCTGGACTTCATGAAGAAGAATGTAGCATCAGGAATGGAGGAAGACTTATCAACAACCTACATTATGCAGATGACACAATTCTCTTTGCTGAAAGTGAAGAGGGTTTGAAACATTTACTGATAAGGACCAAAGAACACAGACATCAGTATGGATTGTGCCTCAACATCAACAAAACAAAAGTCCTTACAACTGGGTCAGTACACAGCATCATGATAAATGGAGAAAATGTTGAGGTTATTCAAGATTTTGCTTTACTTGGTTCTACAATCAACACCCATGGTAGCAGCAGTCAAAAAATCATAAGACGCATTGCACTAGGAAAAGCTGTTACAGAAGACTTCTTTAAAGTGCTGAAAAGTAACGATGTCACGTTGAAGATGAAGATGCACCTGACTCATGCCCTGGTGTTTTCAGTCACATCATATAGTTGTGAAAGATGGATGTTAAATAAGGGAGACAGGACAAGAATCACTGCTTTTGAATTATGGTGCTGGACACAAATATTGAATATACCATGGAGTACCAAAAGAACCAATAGATCTCTCCCAGAAGTGCAACCAGAGTGCTTCTTGGAAGCCAGGATGGCTAGACTGCATCTGACATATTTTGGACGTTATCAAAAGGGAGCAATCTCTGGAGAAGAACATCATGTTTGGGAGGGTGGCAGGTCAATGACAAACAGGAAAACCCTCAACTACATGGATTAACACAAAGGCTGAAATGATGGGCTTAAACATGAAAGAGATCATGCACCTGGCACAGAATAGTGGAATACTTCATCCTGTTGTACATAGGGTCACTATGAGTTGGACCTGACAAAAGAACACCTAACATCAACAACAACAATTTCAGAGTGGAGCTTCAAGAGGGTGGAAACTATTTGGAATAGCAATATGTACCACAGGAAGAACCCAGTTGTTATTGTTATTGTTAGGAGCCTTCGAGTCGGTATCCGACTCATAGCGACCCTCATGGTGTTTTCAATGGCTGAGTGCTTCGGGATTGCCTTGGGAGTGGATTGCCAGACCCGTCTCCCATTTTTGCGGTGCTGGGAATTGAACTTGGGGCCTCAGAGACTGCAGCGCAGTGCTCTACCCACTGAGCTAAATCCAAGCCCGGAGCCCAGTTACTGGTGAGTATTGAGACCAAATGATATAGGATATTGTTGTTGTTGTTAGGTGCCGTCGAGTCGAGTCCGACTCATAGCGATCCTATGTACAGCATATTGAAACACTTGCTGATTTTGTGCCAGGCAAACAACCTTATTTATGTTTAAGCCCATTGTTGCAGACATTGTGTTAATCCATCTGGTGGAGAGTTTTCCTCTTTTGCATTGACCTGCCACTTTCCCAAACATGATGTCTTTCTCTAGGGTTTGCTCTTTCCTGATTATATGTCTAAAGCAGTCTGGCCATTCTTGCTTCCAAGGAGCACTCTGGTTGCACTTCTTCTAGGACAGATTTGTTGGTTCTTTTGGCAGTCCATGGTATATTCAATAGATTTCTGCAGCACCACAATTCAAAAGCATCAATTCTTCTCCTGTCTCCCTTGTTCAATGTCCAGCTTTCACAACCATATGATGTAACTGAAAATACAATGGTATGAGTAAGACGCACCTTTGTCTTCAATGTGACATCTTTGCTTTTCAATACTCTAAAGAGATCTTTTGCCACAGCTTTTCCAAGAGCAATGCATCTTTTGATTTCTTGACTGCT
The DNA here is from genome assembly GCA_007922755.1 of Pedetes capensis. Lineage (NCBI taxonomy): Eukaryota > Metazoa > Chordata > Mammalia > Rodentia > Pedetidae > Pedetes > Pedetes capensis. Next base: position 7,023 of record VMDO01042999.1, read on the forward strand.
GCTTCCACGGGTGTTGATTATAGAGCCAAGCAAAGCAAAATTGTGGATGACCTCAATCTTTTCTCCATTTCTTGTGAAGTTGCGTGCTGACCCAGTCGTGAGGATTTTTGTTTTGTTGATGTTTAGTTGCAACCCATATTGAAGGCTATGATCTTTCATCTTTATCAGTGTAGGGAGAAATTGGGGGAAATTGGCAATAATCCCAAAACGGGGAAAACGGCTAGATATATGGAAAATGAAAGTAACTTAGTTGGACGTTTGTATAAAACCCTTCACAAATCCCCCAAACCTGATTGGACAATTGGACTCAAAGCTGATTGGCTCAGGCCATTCTGTGGGCAAGCTATATAAGGAGCTGGACTGCGGCAGCTTGATCCTTTTCTCTCACCCAGACCATAAGCAAGGAAAGACCCTTTTTGCCTGGATCATTGACCACCAACAAGGAAAGACCCTGTTCTCACCCAGACCACTGATGAGGAAACAGCTTTCCCTCTTTCTTGCCTGGACCTTTGGTGAGGAAAGAATGCTCTCTTGCTTCAACCATCAACAAGGAAGGAACCCGCTCTTTGTCTGATCACCTATGAAGCAAGAACTGTGTCCTCATGACCACCGAGACCACCAACACAGATGTTTGCCCCTGGAAGGCAAAAGTGCCTGAGGCTTTTCCGTTCTCCCATCTCTGCCAGTGGCCTGCAGGCCGCAGAAGTCCACGCCCCTCACCTGAGGGTCCCAAGTGATTTGTGTTTAGTATCTCTGTGTGTGACGCTGCCACCCATCAAAACATCCAGACCAGACCAGGAGGAGCGCACCCCACACATCAGTAAATGTTTTAAATTCTCTTCACTTTCAGCAAGCAGAGTTGTGTCATCTGCATAATGCAAGTTGTTAATGAGTCTTCTTCCAATCCTTACGCCACATTCTTCTTCATAAAGTCCAGCTTCTCCCATTATTTGCTCAGCATATAAATTGAAGAGATAGGGTGAAAGTATACAGTCCTGACACACAACTTTCTCAACTTTAAACCAGGCAGTGTTTTCTTGTTCTATTTGAACAACTGCCTCCTGGTTCATGTACAGATTTCTCATGAGTACAATTAGGTGCTCTAGTATTCCCATTTTGTGAAGTGTTATCCTGCTGCAGTCGCTTTTGAATAATCTTTAGTAAAATTTTGCTTGCATGTGATATTAATAATATTGTTCAATAGTTTCCACATTCAGTTGGATCCCCCTTTTTGGGAATAGGCACAAATATGGATCTCTTCCAGTCAGTTGGCCAAGTAGCTGTTTTCCAAATCTGTTGGCATAAACATGTTAACACCTCCAGTGCTGCATCTGTTTGTTGAAACATCTCTGTTGGTATCCCATCAATTCCTGGAGCTTTGTGTTTCACCAGTTCTTTCAAGGCAGTTTCCACTTCATCCTTCAATACCATTGGTTCTTCTTCATATGCAACCTCTTGGAATGGTTGGTCATCTACCAATTCTTTCTTGTAAAATGACTCTGTGTATTCCCACCTTCTTTTGATGTTTCCTATACCCTTTAATACTTTCCCTGTAGAATCTTTCACTACTGCCACTGGAGGCTTGAATTTTTTCTTCACTTCCTTAAGCTTAAGATACACAGAGCATGTTCTTCCCTTTTGGTTTTCTGCCTCCAGCTCCTTGCACATGTCATTATAATATTTGTTTTTGTCTTCTCAAGCTGCCTTCTGAAATCTTCTGTTTAGTTCCTTAACTTCATCATCTTCTTATATGATATTAATTAGAATATAATAAGGATGTTTATTTTGGTTATCTCATGCCTTCACATTATTTGAAAACATCTTCAGTAGGCAAAGAAAAACAAAATATGATAGAGTCTTTCATTAGGTTGCTCTACTGAAACACAGTGAATTAGCAATGGAATGCACATGTGGATTCCCAGATCTCAAGAATCAGAATGACCATACAGAAATTACAAAGAAGCCCACTGCATGGTATGTGCAATTACAATAGAACTGAAATCAGCATGAGAGTTAATGTATGGCTTTTTTTTTTTTTTTGCCTAATAAAATTTGAGAATAATATAGGTAGACATATGTCGTATATTTTTAATAGCAGTTGTTGTTGTTAGGTGCCGTTGAGTCGTTATCCGACTCATAGAGACCCTCATAGGGTTTTCAATGGCTGACTGTTTTGGGATTGCCTTGGGAGTGGATTGCCAGGCCCTTCTCCCATTTTTGTGGTGCTGGGAATTGAACTCAGGACCTCAGAGACTGCAGCACAGTGCTCTACCAAGTGAGCCAAATCCCAGCACCTTAATAGCAGTATATCATGCAAAATTTCTTTTTAAAACATTTTAATGCATTTTAAGGCAGTACAGAAACAAGCAGTCTCAGAACTTAGTTGAAACATTAGTGGAAGCCGTAGATATACATGACAGGTGTGATAAAATTTACATATGTAAAAAATCATCCTGACAGTAAAGAAAAAATATAATTGGAAGAAAGACGAAATTAAGGCACAATCATATTATGAAATCTAGTGGAAAAATTTGTGGAAGAATTATACATCCAGAAAATCTGGGTAATTTGTATCCTGGAAAAGTTAGACATTATTCATAATTTTCTTCCAGTTACTATTCAGTTCTTCACATGATATGTTTATGATAGTCTACCTTCCTAGGACTACCCTATCATTTGATGATTACAAGAATGGTAATATGCTACTAACACTATCACCACTACTGTTGGTCCTATTCATCAATGCTTGTATTTCTTTTATTCTGCTATAGTCTTGATATATATACTTGGTGTATACACTTGGTGTCCTCCAAAAAGTATGTGTTGGAAACCTAATCCCCATTGCAGCAATGTTCAAAGGTGGGGCTCCTTGGAAGTATTAAGTCATAATGAATCATAATGGTTCTACTCTTATGAATGAATTAATGCCCATTATAAGAGGGCTTGAGCCTGCAGCTGTAGCCCTGTGGCATCCGATCCCGTCAGATCTCGGAAGCTAAGCAGGGTCGGGCCTGGTTAGTACCTGGATGGGAGACCGCCTGGGAACACCAGAAGCTGTAGGCTTGGGAGAAGGACCTGGCAACCCCCTCCCAAAAATCAATCTGCCATTGAAAACCCTATGAGCAGCAGAGAAGCACTGACAATAG
>VMDO01043000.1:0-10176 GCA_007922755.1 Pedetes capensis
AAATAATCTTGTTTTAGCTGTGTTATAGAACAGTGTGTGATGGATCTATATTCATGCTTAATTTCATCCTCACAGGGAAAAGCAGCTACCTAGTGGATTACATTATTCATATAAAAAGCAGAAAATAGAATGTATCACAAAAATTCATTTACAAAATATCCAAGCATAACTATTTCTTTGAAGATTTTCAAGGTTCATGTGATAATCACTCTGAAGTCAAGGCATATAGAAGCTTGCTTGCATAAAACAAATGTGCATATATAAAGAAATGTAATATTGGACTTGCAGTGGACATTTTTTGAGAATAAGAAATTTTATGTGTGGAAAATAAAATGAAATAAAATAAAGAAATGTAATATTATTTTTGGTTTCAAGGTATAAAAGCCTGTCCTCAAAGGATAGTCTCCATCACAGTTTCTCTGATAATTTTAGACAAAGTATGCTAGTCAGCTTTCCATCACTGTGATAAAATACCTGACACAAATCTACTTTAGAAAGGAAGGATTTATTTTGGCTCATAGTTACAAAGGTTTAAATCCATGTGCACTTGTGTCATGGTGAAGCAGAATATCATGGTGAGAGCATGTGGTGGAACAAAGCAGCTTAACTCGTGGAGACCAGGAAGAGGAGAAAGAAGAAGAGAGGAGAAGAGAAAAGAAGAGAGGGGAGGTTTGGAAAACGGAAGAGATGGGAGGAGAGAGAAGGGGAAGGGAAGGGAAGAGAAACAAGGGGCAGGACAAGATATACCCTTCTAAGGCACAACTTCAAGGCATGATGTACTTCCTCCAGTTCATCCCCCCCTCTAAAGTTTCTATTACTTCCCAATAAGGCTATCAAATTATGAATACATCAATGGATTAATGCATAAATTAGAGCAGAGCCCTCAGGATCCAATCACATCCCCAAAGCCACATCTCTGAACATTGTTGCACTGGGGACTGAGCTTTCAACACAACAGCATTTAGGAGACAGTTCAGATTGAAGTCATGATTCAAGGGGACATAGTTATTGTTTATTTTGTTTTGTGTCTACCTCTGTGACTTCAAATGATCCAAAATGAATCTGCTTTAATTTTCCACCTCTCGAAAATGATAAAAAATGTTTTAAAATACACTATGCCAGCTTAGTTTTTATCTTTTTACAGGTTTTGATTAAAAAATTATTGACATTTGGTTTTAAAATAAAGAATATTGTATCAGTCAGGATTTGCACTGGTGTGCTCCAAAAACAAGTAGCTTTAACTTACAGGGGCTTATATAAACATGTGGTTATTTCTTACTCAAGTGCTATTCTTAATATATTAGCTTCACTTGCTCCATTGACTCTTTCTTTCAGGACTCAACCTCTCTCTGGGTTCACTTAAAGTCATGAGTCAGTGAGAGAAAAAAAATACACAGAAAATCACCCAATGGCTGCAATGTATCTGCTAAGAACTGACATAGGACATTGTTACTCAAATTTTATTCGTAAAATCAATTCAACTTTTAGGTCACAATAGCAGGAATATATAAGCCTTCATCAGGAGTGGGCACACTAGGAGGGGAAATTGAATATTTCCCAAATAGTGATGAAACCTATCACAAGTGTATATTCTCATTTGACATAACTATATTACCTTCAGATTTAAGCAATCTTGAATTTAATTATTATGTATGGTACATATAGATGTTCTTATGAATTTGAACTTCTGGTTTCTGGTCAGTCACCTCAATATTCTCTCAGGATGATCATGTGCTAATTTTGCTCATTCAACAGCCATTCCATTTTCCACTGGTGAAAATGTGTGAAATATTTTTGAGAATTCCATCTTGCCCATTTTGGGCACATAAATTCCAGATGGAGTTGTCCCCCTACCCCGATCAGAGAGAAAAAATATTCCATAGCCACAGTGGTTGGTGTAAAGCAGATATGTTACAGATTGTCCAAAAAGTTAAATTTGAACACTTTGGCTACATTGATTCATGTCAGCTAAAGAAAATCCCTTAATATAATTTAATTAGAACCAATCTTTGACATGTTTAAATGCTTATCAGATGAGAAACAAAGCAAAACAAAAAGTTTCTCATTTTATGTTGTTGCTATTTTGGGATAAGTTCAAACCTGGGAGGTTGTAGACATCTCTACTTGCTACCATCTCTTTGCCATGTCACTATTTCAGTGAATTGGGTCAAAAGATGAATAGTCAAGCCTTGTACAGAGAGTAAGATCTAATGGCACATGGAATTATGAAGAACAAGCTTCATTCATAAAGGGAAAGGGCAAAAAGTAAAGGAAATGAAGCAAATGGCAAGGATCGCTCTGTGAAATAATTAGCGCATGAAATTGGGTACCCTATGAAATAAATGTTCTGTTCTTTCAGTAGTGTGTTTGAAGTGAGTTTTCTACTTGCAGACAAAAGTTCTGCTTGATTCAAACACTATTTATAGCAGCACACATGCTTACGTGGTGAGGTTTTACTGTTTGTACAGATGCTAATTCGCTATGATTGCCAGACTCAGGCCCTTTTCATCTTGGCAAAGGTAGGACAGAGCTGGCTCCAGTGAAAGGAAATAAAAGAATTTGTCCATGTTGATACTGGAGGTAAGACAACATAAACAGACTTCCAAAGCTGTAAGAGGGATCAACATCAATTTCATAAAATGCTAGAAGACATGAGTAGAGAGGATTGAAAACAACTCTCATCTGAAAAGTTAATAGAGGACGGTTTTGTGAGTTGCATTATGCATCTTTGGATTTGGAATTACAGTGAATTTGACCCAGAAAAAGTTATGTTTCAATGGAAATCTCTGTCAATATGGACCTATGCATGCATTATTTACCAGAGTATCATCTCTTATTCCCCATAGGAAGTAATAATGAAGAATGATGACCTCATGTCTAGACTTAAGCTTTTAACTTTGCTTCTGTTCATGGGGTTCTAATATGTTAGAAAAAACAATCAATCACATGCCAAAAGTCTTGATAATCACCATTTTCTGGAATTTAAAAATATTATATAAGAATATTGGTTGTATAAAATCTTCTGATCAAAGCATAGATCATGTTTGAGTGTATGCCCTGTATTCAGTAACTAAACTTAGAGGATAGGCTTTTATTTTGATTTTCAAATAATTTTACAAATATATATTCTCAATATTTAAAACTGTATTTTCTTAAAAAATCTACTGGGTATATCTTCACATTCTTTATAAGAATTTAGCTCTAGAAAAATAGGTTGTTAAACTAATTTCAGCATCCAAAGAACAATGAAAATTTTACTAATTTTGAACAAAAAATATTGTATTTCCAACAAAGTATTTTCTCTTTGTCAGTGTATAAAGTTTTGGATTACTTCATTTAAAATAATTAGTTACCAACATGTTTGAAAAAGAGTGAAAGCAGAATTGAATTCATAATCATTGGCAGTCCAATCTATAATGTAGTGTGTGTATAACAAGCCAAATTAGAAAATATCTGAATTTAGCCGGGCGTGGTGGCGCACGCCTGTAATCCCAGCGGCTCGGGAGGCGGAGGTGGGAGGATTGCAAGTTCGAGACCAGAGGCAGTCTGCGTAATTTAGCGAGACCCTGTCTCAAAAAGTAAAAAAAAATAGGCTGAAGTGCAGCTCAGTGGCTCAGCACTTGCACAGCATGCAGGCGCGAGGCCCTGGGTTCAATCCCCAGTACCGCAAAAAAAAAAAAAAAAAAAAAAAAAAAAATCTGAACTTAGAATTTTAAATAAATGTCTATTTCATATTTATGATAGTATGTTGACTACAAAATCTCATGAATTAATATAACACAAGTTTTTTCCCTTTTTAATGTTTTGTAGCTAATGAAGAGGTAAAAATAGGAAATGAAAAAAAAAAAAAGACAGGCTTTTGTTATCCTAGACAGAGAATAGATAAGAATACTATTAAATAGTGGGCAGGGATTTAGCTCAGTTGGTAGAGCACTGTACCACAATCTCTGAGGTCCTGAGTTTAATTCCCAGCACCACAAAAATGGGAGAAGGGCCTGGCAATCCACTCCCAAGGCAATCCTGAAATGGTCAGCCACTGAAAACCCTATGAGGGTCGCTATGACAGCACCTAACAACAACAACAACAACTATTAAATAAAATATTTAAATATGCAAAATATTAAATTTTAAAAGCAAGATAGATTGTGATCTGAGCCACCAGACAAACTGAATAAGCACTGATGGTCATTCAGTTCTATTATAGGCCAGATACTGACTCATTCACACTTCTTAATGAAGTAGACGGTAGGCTCAGGAGTTCACCAGAATTGAAAATTTACTTAGGGCAGTCATTCACCAAGTTGTGAAAGCAAAGTCTGTTCAGTTCTTATATTTTGTCAGGAACCCCCGGCTTAGTATGACTTGAATAGTTTCCAAGTTTTAGCTATGTATAATCACACACTTAAAGTTGGCATCAGATCTTTGATGTCAGACATGAAATTTCATAAATTATTGCACTCTACTCAAATCCCACTTTGCTAAAATCAATGAAGAGAAATGTATCCTAAGTTTTGTTAATAGGTAAACTTTGAAATTTTCATTCCCAAATTAGTAGGCCTAATTTCTATTTTTTAACTAATTGACTCAAAAATGTGAGCAGTTTTCTATATCAAGGCATCTCAGATTTCTTAAATCACTATCTACAAGAGGGAGGTATGGAAGAAGATATATATCAATAATATTTTTACCTTGACCTGTTGTTGTCATAGCCCTTAAGATATTGCTTAAATATTAACCTAAATTTGGCCTGCAAACTCTGGTTTATTTCAGTAACTTATGGTAAAATCACTTGGCTAGTTTTTCAGTAAATTTAAGTTATATCATATTTATTCATCAGCAGCTGGTCTAGAATATTACAGCATATCCTTGAAAGTATAAGTAGAATTGTGAAAAAAATCACAAACGAATTCCTTTAATGATGAAAAGTCTGATGCATATTGCATATTTTTATTTCTAGTCTCACAAATTATAATTTAATTAAGGCTAGAATCATGTATGTCACACCTATAATATAAATTATTATTTAAATATGGCTGATATCAAATATATCGTTAGATAGGCAGAATATTTGATCATATAATATCTAAGAATGTCTTAAATTCCTAAAATTTAGGAACATAAAACCTTGAATTTGGACTTGTTTTTTACTGAAAACTCATTAAATGCTTTCTTGTGTTCAAGAAGTCATTTTATTTTCCCCCCTAGATCCAAACTTTCTCCCTTGCACATAAGATCTTCCCTTAAAGTATCAGTTCATGTCATTTGTGGAGCAGTCAAGTGAACAAAAACGTGAAGCAAAACAGGAAAGAAAGTATTCTAAATTTCACATCACAAAAGTGCGCTACCTGGTGCCCTCTTTAGGATCAGAAGGGGAAAAAATCAATTAAGCATTCATGAAATTATTTAAATTCCGATATAAAATCATTTCATTCTCTTCAAAATATTTATCAAGAATTTAAAGATAATTTTAGGGCCCTGAACTCACTTAAGCATAAAATGTGAATACACCTTCACCATTCTTTGAACAGCAATAAAATCAGCAAATGATTACAATTGGCACTTGTAATAAGCACCAGTAATGGTTGATGTGTGAGATAATTATCATGCTTTGCTAGAAAATCCAATAAATCTCAGAATTGTTATTTCTAAAATCTATTTTTATGGAAATTGCAAAGTGAATATCCTCTTTGTTACAATGAGAGAACTCTACATGTTTTTCTGACAGAATCAAAACTCTGTCAACTCATGAAAAGTACTTGTTTCTGATGTTTTGGGAAAAGGATTTTATTTTCTAAAACTGAGTGGTTTAATATAAAAATACAGCAAAGTGAATTTGGTAATGTTCAGATACCTGTTTTGATATAGAACTTAAGATAATATGTAAGTATAATAACATTTTATTTCCATTTATTTATTTATTATTTATTTATTTATTTATTTTTGTGGAACTTGGAGGTTCAACCCAGGGCCATGCACATACATTGCTACTGCTTTACCACTGGCATGCAACCTTAGTCCATTTTTAAATTTTTTTAAATTTTAAGTCAAGTATAAATTACACAGGCCTCCTGTGGTTTCAAGCTCACATTCCTCCTGCCTCGGCCTCCTAAAACACAAAGATTACAGGCATGCATCACCACACCTGGCAATAAATCAATAAAACAACACTTTAAAAATATTTGTCAAATTCAACAGTTTTGAGGGCTAAATTAGCTCCTGATTGTAATTAACTCAGATGATAGAGTGTTACGTTGCACTCTCTAATGTCCCACAATCTATACCCAGTACGGTAAACACAGGAGGACATGGCAATCCACTCCCAAAGCAATTCTGAAACAATCTGCCATTGAAAATCCTATGAGGGTCACTGTGTGTCAGACCTGACTCTGAAGGCACCTAACAACAAAATATCAGCATGCTAGTTAGAATTGCCTGTGGATCAGATTTGTGGTTCAGAGATTTTATCATTGCTTTCCATGACCAATCCAATAAGTATGTGATTCTAATCCACATCTAACTTTTAGCCCTCTAAAACTGTTGAAAGAGGAGAAGGATGTGGCAGTCCACTCCTGAAGCAATCCTGAAAGCAATCAGCAATTTAAAACCCTATAAGGATCACTATGAGTTGACTGGACTCCACTGCACTTAAGAGCAACAACAAAACTATTGAAAGGTTGTGGATTAGATTTGATTAGTATAAGGTAAGATGACTCCAGGTAAGGTATCTAAAGAATGTGAGTCACACATGAAGTCTATCATTTAGTCTCAAACAGGTTGACAACTGTTTTACTTCTTTATTCTTGATTTAATTGAAACAAATTTTTCATCCACATGACAATTAGTATTAGCTGTACTGAGTTCACATTTTCAAGTTTAATTTGAGGGCTCATGTGTTGTTGTGATGCTGAAAGCTATGCCATCATTATTTCAGATATCAACAGGGCCACCCATGCTGGACCTTCCAGACTAAGATAGATTAGGGAGAAGGACCACTCCTGAAACAATTAGCCATTGAAAACCCTATGAATAGCTGAGAAACACTGTCAGATATAGCAAGAAATTGAGTCCCCCAAGCCAGAAGTCATTCAAAAGACATCTAGAGAAGAGTTATCTCCTCAAAGTTGAGTTGATCTTAATGATGGGAATGTAGTAGAGCCCTTGGGATCTTATTTTGCTGATGTGACATAACTCAAAATGAGAAGAAACACAGTGACTATAACACTGCTCAAACATAAAAAAGATCATGTGCATGGCATAGTGTTGGTTAGTGTTTCCTTCTGTTTTACATAGGGTCCCTATGAGTCAGACCCAACTTGACACCTAACAAAAAATATGTTTCTATTTTATTATCCATTTTTTATTCATAATTTATTGACTATGATATGATAAAAACCTCACTTACAATGACCTCTTTTACATTTCTCACCTCTTTTAATATAAAGCTAAAATTATATAACTGTTTTTGCCTTTTAAATTTTACTATATTTTAGCTTAATAACAAATTTTAGCTTATTATTTTATCAACCACAGATGTTTTCTCCCAAATCTCTATTGCAAAATGTTCATTCATTTTCTTTTAGTGATACTCATACTTCTTGTCCCCAACTCTTCTCTGTTCTGTATGCTATTTTTCTTTTAAAAATGATGTAGAGTTAGGATTAGCTTAGTTGGTAGAGTGACACTTGGTGTGCTCTGAGGTCCTGGATTCAATTCCCAGCACTATAAAAATGAGACAAGGACCTGGAAGCCCACCCAGGAAACAATCCCAAAACAATCAGCCATTGAAAACCTTATGATTAGCAGAAAAGCTCTGACATAGTGCTGAGTATGACAGTGACAGGGAGCATTTCATTCTGTTATACATAGGGTCACTATGAACCAGACCCCATTTGTTGGCACCTAACAAGAACAAACCACAAGATTGATATTATTGCACTCAAGTTCTGTAAGCAAATGACAGGTATTTTAACAACCTTTTTAGAATTTTACATTAAAAGTTGAAAATTAGCCAATCATTGTTACATTGCTTGATCAGTGAAAATAATTTTATGGTCTAAGTAATATTTCAGGGCTGGGGTTTAGCTCAGTTGATAGACTGCTGTTCTGTACTCTCTGAGGACCCAGCTTCAATCCCCAGCATGTCAAAAACTAGAGAAGGACATGGCAATCCACTCCTGAAACAATCCTGAAACAATAAGTCACTGAAACCCTATGAGTCAGACCCCACTCAAAGGTACCTAAGAACAACACATATATACTTACTTAGATGTTTATTTTTGGATATAGCAGTAATAGGTCATTTTAATGCAATAATACTAGAATTCCATAAAAATTTGTAATATCTTCTATGATTTCAGAATGAGCTTAAGTAAATGAAATTCTAATCCCATTGTTTCATTTAAATTTTCCTCTATTTCTGTCCTAAATTGGAGTCATTAATTCTTGGATCCTGTGTCTTTCTGTCATTTGACATACCCTTTTCTAAAACAATACTTCAATTAAATATTTGAAAATGGGTAATTTTATTACACAGTAAATTATTCCATGTCATAAAATATCTTTTCAGCATGCTCTCATTTCATGTCTTGATATGTAATCCTGAGTTAGAAATCAGATTTTTGCTCAAGAAAGTGGGATTTAATATTTCTTCCAAATTTTAAGATATCATTCCCCTGTGCTCTTCCTATTAGTGTAGCTGTTTATATTCTTCACAGATAGACATTTTTATTGATTTATGTTTTATTTTCTTGGCTTTTTTGATGATAAACTATTGGTTGTTGGGGGCACAAACTAAAAACTTAAAGAAATAAACAAATATTAAAAACGAGATAAAATATAGATGAAAATGATCAATTCAGAAAATATAATATCGCAAGAGTAAGAGTGAATAAAAGGAAGTCTATGATGGTCTTACATTTTCAAATGATATCCCAGGTTGAGAGACTTTCTTTCATTATAATATCCAGTGTCCCCTTTTTACTGGAGGATTTGGGTCATTTGTTTTGAAGAACATCTTTACATGTGTGTGCCTTGATGTATTCATAGGGTTTCCAAAGGCTAATTGTTCTGGGAGTGGGCTGCCAAGTCCTTCTTCCTAGTTTGTTTTGGTCTGAAAGCTCAGCTGAAACCTGTTCACCATGAGTGGCCCTTGGGGAATCTAAAATACCAGAGGCATAGCTTTCAGCATCACAGCAATATGCAAGCCCTCACAGCACAACAAGCTGACAGACATGAGAGATGACAACACTTAGCACTGCAGTGTTCACTGTTGCCATCATGTGCAGTGCGAGGAGTTTCACCAGATGACCACTTCCATCAGGCTTGAAGTAGGAGCACTGGGTTTTAACTGCAAGTTTTGCAAGTGTTTGGTTGGCTATCAGGGACATTTTGAAATATAAAGAGAGACAGGAAGACAGTTGCCTTCTTTACCGAATTCTGTTTTTTAAGTGTTAAACATTTTTAAAATAGTATACAAATAATGAGTTTCCTTATAACATTTTCATACATGTATATTATGTATTTTGCACATATTTACCCCCTTCTCCATAACCTTCCCTCTTCTATTTTTTCCCTCCGGGCTGAACCCAGGATTTTGCATGTTAGGCAAGTACTCTACCACTGAGTTGCAATCATAGTCCCTACTTTTATATTTATTTTGAGATAGTTTCTTGCTACATTGTGCAGACTGTCTCTGGTCTCGAACCTATGATCCTTCCGTCTCAGCCTCTCAAGTCACAGGGATTACAGGCATGGGCCTTGCATACCTGTGTCAACTTGCATATAATTTGCATAATATCATGTTTGAAACAGTAACCAAATAGAATGGCTAAGAGAGCTCTTAATTTTCTTTAAAAAAATTTTTTTGTGAAAAAAATGGCAAAACTATTTCCTCATATTGCCAAGCTTTAAATTAATCAACCTTTCTGTATTCTCTCCAGAAACCCCTTTGAATTTTTGCACCATGACTTACTGACAAAAAGTTATTTTTATCCAGTTACAAAATACAAAATGACAGAAATTCCCATCTAAATTCGTACTTATTGACAGATGGATTTCCTAGGTGACTAATGTCCAATCCTTTTAGTAGTCAGAGTGGCACTGTTTGCAGTACACAGTATTTAAGCATGTCTAACTATCTTTGCTCAAAAATGGTGATCCTAGTACAATTAGAAACAC
>VMDO01043001.1:0-10100 GCA_007922755.1 Pedetes capensis
CTGTGGGCGCACTTTTCCCGTGAACCCTTCTGGAGAGGGCAAGAGAGATGCCAGTGAGCAGGCATGGCAGCTGTGGGCGCACTTTTCCCGTGAACCCTTCTGGAGAGGGCAAGAGAGATGCCAGTGAGCGGGCATGGCAGCTGTGGGCACACTTTTCCCGTGAACCCTTCTGGAGAGGGCAAGAGAGATGCCAGTGAGCAGGCGTGGCAGCTTTGGGCGCACTTTTCCTCTGAACCCTCTGGAGAGGGCGAGAGAGATGCCAGTGAGTGGGCATGGCAGCTGTGGGCACACTTTTCCCATGAACCCTCTGGAGAGAGGGAGAGGGATGCCAGTGAGTGTGCGTGGCAGCTGTGGTCACACTTTTCCCATGGTGCGGCTCCTGCTGCAGACCCAGCAGTTCTGACAGCCGCTGGTCTACCTGACGCCCTGGGCCTGGGGGACACCGCCCTGCGCCCCCCCTCACATCAGCCCCTTAAACCTCTAAGACCATCCCTGTCCCACCTTCTTCTCTGCCTCACTGCTTCAGAGCAGAGGCCAGGGAGCCACCCTTGCCCCTGGGGAGTCCTGGTCAGACTCCTGGACTCCACGTCCGGATGCCCCTGGGATGCCCCCTTGGCTCCAGGCCTTGCTGCCCAAGTCCCTTGCCCTCCCCGCCCTCAGGGCCCCATGAGCCAGTGTCGGGGTCTCCTGCGTCCACTCACTGGGTGTTTGTCCTGCCCACCTGCCTGGGGCTCTGCCCTCTCCAGGGTGCCCAGCACTGAGTGGCCCACAGGAGTGCCTGGCATGGGCTCAGGTGCAGCTGGCTGGCCGGCTGCCATGGCCAGCAATGCCAGTGTCCTGTCTTCTACCCGTCCTCTCCCCCACCTTCCCAAGATCACGCGGCCCCTTGAGCCTTGAGTCACACCCGGCTGGTCACTGACTTTTTTTTTTTTTTTTTTTTTTGTCTGAAACAGAAACTTATTCTCAGAATAATGCACAGACGCACAGGTTGAAGCTACTGTTGGAGCTTCCCTCCCTTCCTCTTCCTCCTCCTCCCCCTCCTCTCTGAATGCACACAGACTACACACCAGGCCTGGCCTGAGCTCTGTGCACCATAAACAGCACCCGGGTCCTGCAGGAGCCCAGAAGCTCCACCCCCACCCTGCTCCACCCAAGGGGAGACCTGGGTCCTGCACCCCGGGCAGGCTGGGTGGCTGCAGGGAGATACCTGTCTCTCGTGGCCGTGGACCCACCGGCAGTCACTGCCCGAGGCTGGGAGTGGCGCATCTGCCCCTCCCTTGCTTCCTGCTCAGGCCCAGGGAAAGAGGGACTGCACAGGGAGCCCCCTGAGAGAAAGGGCGGTGCCAGAGCAAGGGCTCTCCCCGCACACTGCTCTCCCTGGTTGGCTGTGGGGGCTGCTGGGTGTGGACCGACCCAGCTCAAAGGGACTCACAGGAACCTCTCCAGGGGGGCTGCCCCTTTCATCTCCCTCCCCTCCATCTGGCCTCCTGCCTGGGACACAAATATAGAGGGGAACTCAGCAGCTAGGGTGGGCCACAAGGGCTTTGGGCCTAGAGACCACAGGAGGAGCACAGTGGGGCAGAGACTGCTGTGTGCCAGCCTCACACCTTTGCCAGGGGCCGGCATAACATCCCCGAGCCAGAGATGCCCCTTTGACTGGTGTGGCACCTGCAGCCTTGCTGCTGGACCCCAGCTGGCCGGCCCCTCTCCCCCATACCTCCTCCTCTCTCCTCCCCTGAGGCCTGGTGACAACGGCAGCTTCCATTTGCTCCTTCACGGTGGCCGTTGGCTCCCAGACACTCTTGCCCACACATTACCCAGCCACATGCCCAAGCTGAAGGCCGCAGCCCAGGCAGAGAGGGGAGGGAGGGCGTGGCTCTGAGCCCCCAGGCTGACTGGCCCCTGTCACTCCAAGCAGAAGACAGTGAGCGAACATGGTTTCCTCCTGCTCCCGCGGATTCCTAAAAGCCCGTGTTGGCTGCCCAGTGTGCGTGCCATGTGTGCGCCTGTGTGGGAGCCACATGCCCCTGCGTGGGGGGAGCCTGCACGCTGAGTGTACCCAGGTGGGACAGGCCTGGAGAGTGCAGGGGGACCCCCTGAAGATTCAGCAGCAGAGCCTGAGGTCAAATCGAGGTCACAACACCCAGGAGGATGGCTTCTCACGCAGACGTGAGTCCCACACAGCCACGGCCCAGCGCACAGACTCAGAATCAGTACCCGGCCTGCGAGTGAGAGCCGCGTTCCCCTAGTGGTGCTGTCCCTGGTGAATCTCTGAGGAGCCAGGCCCCACTCGGCCAGGGCTCCTTCCTCTACACCTGGGGTGCACAGGTCCCTCCTGAGAACCTCACCCTAAACTACCTGCCGCCTTTGGCCCGGGGAGATGGGTCCCTCCACCCACCAGGAGCTGGCAAGGCTCCCCCCAGGCTCGTGGCCCCAGGCTGTTCAGTGGCAGCTCCCACCGACCGGGCTATGCCACCCCTGAGGTTGTCTGCGAGGCTCTCTGAGCCTCACCCTGGTGCCAGATGTGGGTTTTCCTCCTCCTCCCTCATGTTCCCCTCTGCTGCCTCCCTGAGAAGTGGGTTTCCTTTCAGGATCTGCAGGGCCTTTGCACCTGCCTCACCGTAGGCTGTCCTCAAATGTCACCTACAGACACACACACATTGGCTCTCACACACACCCCATGCTTTCCCTAGTCACCTGTTCACTCCACCACACTTAACTGAGCGTGTGCTACATGCAGGGGCCTTCAGCTGCCAGACACACAGTGGTGGACCCAGGCTGACCCGGCCTGCAGAGCCTTGGTCTGGGAGAGACAAGGCCGGCAGACCCAAGACAAGTGCACAGCATGGGGTGCTGGAGGCACCACGTTCAGGGAAGAACCGTGAAGAGGGAGGGGCAGGAGGACCTGGGAAGGTGCGTTCCTCATGAGGCGGCGGTGGTCCAGAGCCCTGAGCCTGTCTGGGGCAGCAGCCAGCCAGAGGAAAGCCCAGAGACGGGCAGCCGGGCAGCTGCGGAGCAGGAGGAACAGGCACTGGGAGAGGGCGTGGCAGGCTATGGGCCACGGGGACGAGCTCTGGGCCCCACAGCTCCGCACACAGCCACCCCCTTGCAGGTGAGCCCAGAGGAATTGACACTGGGCTGAGCGAAGCCTTCCCGGACGGCTCAGGCCTTGGGGACGTGGAAGGGACAGCCACAGGCCAAGGGCACAGTCTCCCGGAGGCCAGGAACGGTGCTCTGCTCAACCTGGGTGCCTGTGAGGAGGCCTCGGCTGGGCAGGCCCCATGTCCACGGGGTGCCCACGGGGCCACCAAGAGCTGAGCGGGTCTGCTCCCCCCTCAGCCCTGAACAGGCCTTGGAGCTGGGGTTGAGGCCGTCTGCAGGTCCCCCCAGGAGGTGCTGCGGATGTGCCAAGGAGGAAGCGGCCAGTGGCCAGCCCACAACGCGCCCGGATTGTGCAGGCTGTTGCCTCCACCCAGTGGTCCTGGCCCAACACCCAGCACTGCCACCAAGGTTACGTGTGCAGGTGGCTTTGCTGGGAGGGGACAGTTTTGTCATGGGAAGTGACAAGCCCACCTTGGGGCCAGGTCAGAGTGGAGGGAGGAGGAGCCTCCCAGGTGAAGTCCTGCTTTTGTGGTAAATTCTAGAAAGGTGGACACATAGGAAAGAAAATGCACAAGACTAAAATGTCTCTTATTCCACATGCTGGAAATCAATTAAACAGCTACTGCAGAAGGTCACAGGGAAATGCCATCCGGGCACAGACCTATGGGGACGGTCCCCAGAATGCCCTGACTGCCTCACTGAGGGCCACCACCAGAGTCTGTTTCCAGCCCCTGGGCCCCAGAGCAGCATCTGTGAGCACAGCCCACGGCCAGCTGCCCCTAACTGGCAGCAGCTCCTCCGTGGCTGCTCTCCCTTGACTATTTTCCCTCAGGTTCCCATTGAGATCCTTCATTGTTTAAATGTTTTACGAGGAATAGAACTTCTAAAGCTAAATTTGCCTGCAGCCGTAGCCCTGTGGCATCTGATCCCTTCAGATCTCGGAAACTAAGCAGGGTCAGACCTGGTTAGTACTTGGATGGGAGACCACCTGGGAACACCAGGTACTGTAGGCCTGGGAAATGGACCCGGCAACCCACTCCCAAAAATCAACCTACCGTTGAGCAGGGCATGGTAGCACACACTTGGAATCCCAGCGGCTCAGGAGGTGGAGGCAGGAGGATCGCGAGTTTGAGACCAGAGGCGGTCTACGTAACTTAGTGAGACCCTATCTCAAAAAAGTAAAAACGTGGGCTGGGGGTGCAGCTCAGTGGTCCAGCACTTGCAGAGCATGCAGGCGCGAGGCCCTGGGTTCAACCCCCAGTACCACACACACACACACACACAAATCAATTCACCATTGAAAACCCTAAGAACAGCAGAGAAGCCTAACAATAGTGTTTCACCTGCTGCACACAGCTGTTGTACACAGCTGAGTCGGATACGGACTTAACAGCACCTAACAACAACAACAAAGCTCAATTTTACAGGTCTAAGTGTTTGAGAAATTTACAAGGAGGATGCTCTCCCTCCCAAAGGATTTCATTTTTCTCTTCTTCCTATAAGTGCTTGGCACACTTACTTTGCCCAAAATAACTAACAGGCAACCCCACGTCTGCATGGGACCTAGGTGGCCTTGTCACAGGACCACCTCTATGCCTTCATGGGCACGTGCCTGGCTGTGCCCTGGACTATGACCTGCCCCGCGTGGTCAGCATGACACCGGGCCTGGTCAGCCCTTAGGAAACCAATTCGCAGCATTCTGAGCCGCTGGTCACCAGGCTGACCTGAGGGTTGTCCCTGGAGACCCTGCCTGGCTTGCTGTCTCCCTCCTTCCCAAGTCTGGCTCCCTGCAAATGCTGCATAACAAAACCCAGAAGCCACAGCTGCTGCTGCCTTCAGCATCTCTATCCCAGGTCCCAAGGTTAACGCGGGGTCTGGAAACCAGCAGGCTGTGCAGCAACCTCGTTCTCACAACAGAGCAGGAGCACCCTGACCATGGACCACAGACAGCAGAAAGGACAGCCTCAGCCAAGCGCCTCTTTCTTTTATTTTTTTCAATACTTGGGGGTTGAACGCAGGACCTCACGGTGCTAGGCTCTAAGGAGCCACACCTCTAGCCCCTATTTTATTCTTTTTACTTTGAGACAGAGTCTTGCTAAGTTTCACAGGTTGCCTCTGTCCTTGAACTCATGATCCTCCTGCCTCAGCCTCCTGAGTCCCTGGAATCACAGCATGTGCCACACGCCTGGCCTTACAAACACATGATGTGGCATAAAAAGAAGAGGCCTGGGATGAGAAGGTCGGATATCTTTAATACCACCAGACCAATGTACGTATGGGGCATGTGTCGGAGAGAAAAGGGTCTCAGAGATGAGAGGGGAAAGCGCAGCTCTGGAGTCATCTCCTGGGCTCTCCTCCCGTCCCCAGGAGCAGGGTTTCCATGGGCAGCTTCAGCCTGCCCTGTACTCAGCACCCAGCTGTGAATTCAAATGCCCGCTGGGAGGTTTGACTGTGCTGCAGGATCCTCAGCGCCCACACCCAGGCGCCCACAGTGCTGCTCAGGCTGAGAGACAGAGGCGCTGCCGTGTTGGCGAGCGAAAGGTCTTCAGGTCCCTAGAAAGGCCGCCTGGAAAACTCCAAAGGCGTCTCATAAACACGGAGGTGTCATTACTGCGATGGCTGGCATTAGCTTCGGGGTGAAAGACAATCTCGCTCAGCCAGCGTTCCTCCCTAGTTCTCTCGCGGTGCCCCCCAGCCTCGGCTGGAGCCGCTGAGCTGACTCAGGCACCCAGGGTCCCTCATGTCCACCCGGAAGGTGCAAAGGTGGGTGGCAGACCTGCCTCTACCCCAGACGGCTTTCTCCAGTCACAGCCAGGAAGGGACGGTGGCAGGTCCACGTCACGGCCTCCCTGACCCCACGGGGAGTTTCAACTCCCAGGTGCTGTCTCCCTCCTTCCCAAGTCTACCTCCCTGCAAATGCTGGGAGGTAGGGTGGCACACGCTCGCAGTCCCAGCATGGGAGGCCAAGGCAGGAGGATCATTGAGCCCAGGAGCTTGAGACCAGCCTGGCCTGGGAGACCATGTCACAATGAAGAAACAAAACACACTGCGTGGGCGTCCCTACTTCCAGGGCAGAGTGAGGCCCATGGTGGCCTAAGCCAGGGCAGACTGAGGGCCACTCAGCCATAAGTGCTATTCTGATTTTACCCATAACCCTGCCCAAAGTAAGGAACAAAGAAGTATGAAGTATAAAATTCCACGTTGATGGACAGCATCTTTCAGTGAAAGACCAACTCTTAGTATCAGTCTGAGGTTTAAAGTTTCTTACCTGAAGAAAATCTAAATCAAATGCTGTTGTTAAGCCATCAACTCATTCTAGTATAACAATACCAACTACCTAATAATTAACAATAACAGTTTTTATCTATCAGACACTAATAAGGTAATTGCCTGCAACTGTAGCGATCCCATCAGATCTCGGAAGCTAAGCAGGGTCAGGCCTGGTTAGTACTTGGATGGGAGACCACCCGGGAATAACAGGTGCTGTAGGCTTGGGAGAAGGACCTGGCAACCCACTCCCAAAAATCAATCCACCACTGAAAATCCTATGAACAGCAGAGAAGCACTGATATTAGTGTTTCACCTGTTGTACGCAGGGTCGCTATGAGTTGGATACTAACTCCATGGCACCTAACTACTACAATAACAATAAGGCAATTGACTTCCTAGAGAATAAAAACCTACGTGAATGAGTTTGACCACAGAGAGTTTTGGTTTAGTATGGAGAGTACAGAACTGTTTCTGTTAGAAAGAAGCTAGATTCTACAATTACTATTTAACAGCAGTCCCAGCCTGACTTTTAATCAGACTTTCCAAAAGTGCTCACTGAAGTTGTGAGGTTAGTGGCCCCCAGACCCCAAGCAGGTTATTTCCAAGGAAAGCAGCAGAGCTCCCTGGGGCCACTGGGTCCCTCAGTCCAGCTGTCAGAGCCCCATCTACAGTGGAAATATTCTTTTCTTTTCCAAATCCCCCTGTCCCTCAGGAAAAACCGTTAGCATCTCTCCACGCCAGGCCCTTCCCAGAGGGCATCAACCCTGGAGCTGGAGCCTGCACAGGTTTCCTGTTTTCCCAGCCAGGCCTGGCTCAGGGCCACATTGGGCTCGATTTAGGAACTCAAACAATCAGAGGCTCTGCGAGTGTGTGGGAAACGGGTGGAGGGCAGTGTTGGCCTCAGCCCTGTAGAACACGGAAAGCGTCCTTGTCACCTTCTAGCGGGAAAGAGCGATCTGGTTCTTTGAAATGAACGTTTCCCAGAAGATCTTAGAGACTGGAATAAGTGGGTGGGAGATCTGGGAGCAGTGTGCAATTTGGCCGTCTTGCTTACAGGTACCACGATCTGTTCTTAACAGATAGCACCAGAAGAGAGGCAGAGAAGTCAGGCACAGAAGTCAGAGACAGGAAGAAAAGCCTGAGAGGACAGAGAAGCTGGAAAGACGCTGAGGGCGGGCAGGGGTGGGTGCGGTGGGTGATGGGCCAGCAGAGGGATGGATGTGGGCGGGGGCGGGTGAGCAGCCTGTGCCAGCAAAAGTGTCCCAGAGACAAGCTCTAAGGAGATGAGGGACCAGATCCCGCCCCAGTAGTTGCCCTCCTGGGTGAATGGGCACCTGGGTCCCTGGCACTCACCCTATGTTCCTTGCCCGGGGGAGCCTTGCTCACCTGTGGTGTCCAGCAGAGCCAGGGGCCCTGGCGTGGGTGGCGGGAGCGGCTGCATCCCGGTGGGTGGAGAGCCCGGTGCCCCGTGGCTGCCCCTGGGCCCTCCCTGTGCGGCTAACAGTGACCGTGCCACAGTCTGGGCCAGGGCAGGCACAGCAGTCTGAGGAGCAGCCGCCTGGAGCCAGCCCTGCCCTGCCCTCACGCCCCTCCCACCTTCTCTCCCTGGCCCCACCTCCTCCCATCCCCTCCCGTCCCCCTTCCCCGCTGCTGGTCCACGCCTGCCCCTGGTCTCCCCATCACTCCCGCCCCCCTTCCCCTCACCCCTCATCCAGCCGCCTGGGCATGGAAACCAGAGTCCAGGGGAAGGAACCTGAGCCGCCCGCGCGGGCAGCACTCTCCGGCCAAGGCCCTGTAGAGCCCGGCTGCCCCTCCCTCCCTCTGCCATGCGGGGCTGGGCTGTGGGCTGCGGAGGTGAAGGGAAGCCAGGAGCCCAGGAAGAAGGCCGGGCCCCCAGGGCAGGCTCAGCTCCAGCTGCTGCTTGGGTGGGTCAAGGGGGTTCTGGCTCCCGCCCCAGCTCCAGCCGATCGCACGGGGCTCCTCTGCCCTCAGAGGGCGGCACGGGCACCTTCTCCTCCCCAGCTGAGCCTCAGGAGGCACCCAGCTGCGGCCACTGCTAAGCTCCTGCCCTCCCCCACCCCGCTAGATCTACAGCCCTGAAGTCCTTCTGAACAAAGCAGCCAGCGGGAAGGTGTGGGAAAAACAGGTTGCCAACGGGGTGACTTGCTCGGTAGCAGGGGAAAAGTAAAGGTCTTTTTTAAGGCCATTAATTAATTATTTTATCTATTTTATTTTATTTATTTATTTTTTCGGTACTGGGGGTTGAACCCAGAGCCTTGCACCTGCATGCCCTATAAGTGCTGGACCACTGAGTTGCACCCCCAGCCCATTTTTTTACTTTTTTGAGACAGGGCCTCACTAAGTTACGCAGACTGCCCCTGGTCTCGAACTTGCCATCCTCCTGCCTCTGCCTCCCAAGCCACTGGGATGACAGGCGTGCACCACCGTGCCCGGCTCCCATTAATTTATTTTTAAAAATCCTCCGAGGGCTGGGGATATGACTTAGGGGTGCAGGGTTTGCCTAGCTTGTGTGAGGCCCCGGGTTTGATCCTGGCACCACCGCGTTATACCTGGAGGGAGAGTTACAGGCATCGGCTACTCAGTCCATGCCACACTGCTTCTCTCTGCGGCAAGCATCAGCGGTCCAGCGAGGGCTGCTCCTGACGAGGGGGCAGGAACCTGCGCTCACAGCCGCGCTCAATCCTGCAACCCCCCAAAGCAGGATTTAGGCAAGGGGGCAGGATTCCCACAGCCGGAACCCTGCCTGGAGGGTGCACTGGGCAGGTTCGTGGGCTGCTCCAGGAGGAGGAGCCGTGGTCCTAAACTCTGGCTGCCACGAGAGTCATCTGGAGATTTTTAAATCATTGCTGTCCGGAGCCCAGGCCAGACCAATTGAGCCAAAATCTCTGGGAGAGGAAGGTGCTGAGACCCACTGTGTCCACCCACTGTGACAGGGAAGCTGCCTGCAGGCACAAAGGTGCGCTCAGAATGTCTCCACAGCACCATGTATAACGGCAGGGACAGCACTAACCGGGGTATTCAGCACCAGGAGAGAGAAAAGCACCGGGGTCCACCTGGAACACTGCGTGGTCCCTGAAATCAGTGAGCCATGGGGATCAATCTGAAGAAATATCAGAAACATGTTGTTGTTGTTGTTAGGTGCCGTCAAGTCAGTATCTAACTCATAGAGACCCTGTGTTCAACAGGCGAAACACTGTTGTCAGTGCTCTGCTGTTCATAGGGTTTTCAATGGCGGACTGATTTTGGGGAGTGGGTTGCTGGGTCCGTCTCCCAAGCCTACAGCACCTGGTGTTCCCAGGCGGTCTCCCATCCAAGTACTAACCAGGCCTGACCCTGCTTAGCTTCTGAGATCTGATGGGATCGGATGCCACAGAGCTATAGCTGCAGCCATCAGAAACATAATGTGGGGAAAATGAAACCACCCAGCACCACAGTGAGCAGGGCGCTGTTTATACGAAGTCTTAAAGCACAAAAAATAGTTGGATCCAGGCACCTACACTCTTGGCACTTACTGGGCGTCCTCCATACACGAGACGCTGCCCTGGGGTCTGGGGATGGATCAGTGACCAGAGCAGGTGAGATCCTGGTGGGGCCAGGGGAAGAGAGGCAGAAGACACACAGACACCACAAGCAGGAAACATCATAGGTAAGGCAGCGCCCGGCGAGGCTGCGGCTGGGGACGGTCACCACGTGTCCCTGAGGCTCAC
>VMDO01043002.1:0-10183 GCA_007922755.1 Pedetes capensis
GTTAGTACTTGGATGGGAGACTGCCTGGGAACACCAGAAGCTGTAGGCTTGGGAGAAGGACCTGGCAACCCCCTCCCAAAAATCAATCTGCCATTGAAAACCCTATGAACAGCAGAGAAGCACTGACAATAGTGTTTCCCCTGTTGTACAGAGGGTCGCTATGAGTCGGATACCGACTCGACGGCACCTAACAACAACAACAACAATAACAGCAACAACAACTATATTAAAGGAAGAAGTTGCTTCAATGAAACCTCGCATGAAGAGTCATCCTGGGCTCTGACACCCATTCTTCCTGGAAAATTTTGTTCTCCCTAGTTTGTGTCTTTGAATCTGTACTCAATTATCCCTGAGAAAACTGACAACTCTGGCCCTAACCTTTAGGAACCTGCAATCTAGTGGAAGAAACAGCCATATAAAGAGTTTCAGATGGTAGAGAGTAAGTGTTACAAAAAGCCATAACTGAAATGCTATGGAAACACAGAAGATGAAGAAGCTAATTCTACTTGGGGGTGCTGAAGAGGTTCTGGCAAATGAACTGGAGATGTCCAACCTGAGAGGTACAGCAAGGATATTGCAGGCAGAAGGACCACCATGACTACTATAGTTGTGATTACTGGGATTGTTGTTTTAGGCAAGTTCATCTTCTGAGGCTGTTTGTGAACTTGAAAAGACATGAACTGATTTCCTTGATAACTGGTGGGGAAAGAGAATCCCTTTGGGAAGTTGGTATTTTGGGGAATTTTTTTTTTTTAAATTAACTCGTGTTTGAGAAGCCAATGCTGAATGTGTAACTTCTAAAAAATTTTGGTATTTACTCACAACTTAAGAACCTTAATGGATGAGCTACATAATTTGAAAGTAATTTTAACCCACAGGAAACATTAATGAAGGTCAGAGCACAAATACAAAATCACTTGATGTATGTATTGCTTTTTGAGGAAGAAGAAAGAATGACTAGGGTTCATATTTCAAAAGCAATTATCAAACAAGTTTGGGCATGGTATGAATTCAGGCTTGAATTTTCATCTATTAAAACATGAATGAAAAAAGCATTGTTAAAGTATTAAAGTAAAATCATCTCTAAAAGCATTATTTCTCTAATGTGAAGGTTTTAGAAAGTTATGAGTAGAGAGTGATGAGGTTACTTTTGCTACCGGCTAAACATAGATTGGTGACTCTTCATTTTCTTTTTTGATGGAAACATAAAAAAGGGGTACTTTTCATTGTAGTTATTGTGGATATGAAAAGCATTTTTACTTGGACATTTGCATGTAAGGTAGACGCTGTGAAAGAAAGTACAAATAACTGTGTAACTCTCCCCATTTCTACCATTAGGAATCTGTGAGTTGTGTTAAATTGTGGGTTATCATAGGTGATAAAGGATGGTAACTGTATGGGTTATCCATGATGCCAAGAGCCCTACGTTGTTACTCTGATGTTATGAACACTCAGGTTGGATCCCTTGGGAGAAAATGGCTGCTCAGCTGCTACCAGTGATCTATTTATTGTAAAACCAACAAAGCTTCAGCTTCAGGATCCTTTACTTACCTGGGTCTTTTCCATGTGTTATATATTTGAGTGGGTTGCAGACTTTTCTAGGATATGAGCACAAGGGTTCTTAACCTTTTATCCCATGGACCTTCTGGTAGGTTAGGGGTGTCTACAGAATTGTCTTGGGGCTGGGATTTAGCTCAGTTGGTTGAGCGCTGCACTGCAGTCTCTGAGGTCCCGAGTTCAATTCCCAGCACCGCGAAAATGGGAGAAGGACCTGGCAGTCCACTCCCAAGGCAATCCCGAAACAGTCAGCCATTGAAAACCCTATGAGGGTCGCTGTGAGTTGGATACCGACTGGAGGGCACCTAACAACAACAACAATTGTCTATGGAATATTCTCAGAAGAAGGTTTTAAGAAGTTTTAAGTAAAATGCATAAGATTACAAAGAAAATCAAATGTCTATTAAAAATCAATTATAAAATATTTAAAATTTTTTGTGGTATGGAAATACATATGGTTATTAATGCATTAAATAATAAGATCTAACCTGACAACCATAATTTTGAAGTAGTAATAAGCACTGATGATACTTGACATATTTGCTTTAATTATAACATGATATAAAAATATCTTGTTTCTATTTGTGACAGAGTCACAGGTAAATTTTAGCTCAGTTGGTAGAGCACTGCGCTGCAGTCTCTGAGGTCCTGAGTTCGATTCCCAGCACCGCAAAATGGGAGAAGGACCTGGCAATCCACTCCCAAGGCAATCCCGAAAGAGTCAGCCATTGAAAACCCTATGAGGGTCGCTATGAGTCGGATACCGACTTGACAGCACCTAACAACAACAACAACAACATGGGAAGATCTGAGAGGTGTACTTTCATGGCCTCTATGATCATTTTTAAAATAAGGATGAACAATTGTTTGCCTTTATTTTCAATCTCAACAAATTTTTCCCCTGTTAGAGTCAATGTTGGTATCCAACCCAAGCTCCTCAGTGAGAGACTGATGCTTGGGGCCAACAGAGAAACTAAACAATACAGGAGGAGCCACAGGCAGGTCTGACATGCTTTATTTCAGGTGCACCTCTACATACCACCAGTGCTGATGGAGGGGCTTACAAGGCTTCTACACAATAGTGGCTGATTTGGCAATGGGCTTATGGTCTAATCCTGCCATAGTCATACACGACATACACCTGGAAGGTTGCATAAGATAACAGTATATGCACGTGCGGGCAGTTACACAATCATGATTCAGCATGATGTCAAAGGCGCACGCGTTAGTTGGGGGAGGATATATTGTCACTATCTTCCATTATCTCTGCCTATTTATATTTACATTATCATTTGGCTCAGTGTGACCTGGCCTGACATCTCCATATTAATTTCTTTTCATCAATATATATTATGATTATCTCAAGTTTTTTCCCCATGTCAGTAATTCAATTTTTAGTGGTGACTATTCTGTTTCTTGGGCTGGTGTTAAGCACATTTGATAGAGTGCTGCTCTGCGATATTTGAGGCCCTGGGTTTGATCCCCAGCACTACCAAAGTGGGAGAAAAACCTGGCAGCCCATTCCTGAAACAATTCCAAAACCATTAACCATTGAAAATCCTATGAACAGCAGAGAAGCACTGACAATAGTGCAGGGCATGGCACAGTGTTGGGAAGGGTTTTGTTCTATTGTACATAGGGTCACTGAGTCACACCTGACTTGATGGTACCTAACAACAATTCTGTTTCTTATATATTTATTTGCCTTCTGATATTATTTATTTCAGTCCTCAATTTTTCCTTAGACCTACAAGTCCTCTTTTTATTTCATTTTGATCTTTCATCTGATTACTTACTTTCTTTAATTTATATTGTTACTCATTTTTAACGCAATGATGAAAGTTGGAGGATTTCCCTTCTGTTCTTTAGTTTAGATTTTCCTTCGCTTTGAACTTTTCACCTGATTCTTCAGTGTTTTCTTCCTTTCTTCCCTTTTCTTTTACTTTTTATTCTTTCATTCTTCTTTTTAAAAATGTGCCAGACTAGGTTTCCAGGTTGTTCACGCTATTGCTTTTCATGCTTGGTTCCAATCAGGCATGTATTCTATTTTCTCTGATACAGTACATGTGATTTCTTGACTCCCTTTCTGCTATATGAGACAGTTTTTTTCCTCTGGGTTGTAATACAGAGCAGGGGATTCTGTTTTCCACTTACTGTATCCAATGTGTGTATGAGGAGGTGGTGTCTTTGTTCTTGATTTTGCTAGATATGAAGTTTCACTCTGCCTTTTTAGGGAGTATATACCATTCCAAGAAGACAAACCACATATAGCTTGGAAGCCTTTACTTCTATTAAAGAAAAGCAAACATTAATTTTTCTTGTTTTATCCTCTTTCTTTCCTGTTCCCATTGCTCCTGAATGGAGAGATTTAAAAAAAATACAAAGAAGAGAAAAACAAGGATGGTTGATTAGTTTACTTTTCTTCAGACTTGAGGAAATTGGGGAGTTTTCAGGATTCATTACAATGAATAGATGATGGAATGGTGTTAGGGAGCTAATCCAGTTGTTTCTCTACTCATTTCCAGAATCTCCACTTTGTCTCTTTGGACACTTATTTTTGAGGTTTACAGCATTAGTTTCAGTAACCTTTTCTTGTTTGGTGGCTACTAGTAAGTTTTTTTATATCATTCTATTAGGTGAAATAGGATAAAAATTCTTTGAAGAAGTTGCAATCTAATATTTTTCTAGAAGTCTGAGCCTCAGTTTTTTTAGAAATAAAATGGATCCAATATACCACATTCAAAGAGTTGATAAAATGGATTGATGTTATTGGGCATGGTGGCATCGTTATATAATCCCAGCACTTAGAGGCTGAGGTAGAAGGAGTGCAAGTTTGAGGCCAGCCTGGGTGACCTAGTGAGACCTTGTTTACACAAAAATAAATAAACAAAATAAAATATAAAAAATTAAAATTGAAAAATTGATATTTGTGAGTACTTTTACTGGGTAGTACAAAGAAGGTAGGTGGCAATTAATGGAACACATTTAATTTAAATAAAATGAATAACTACAGTAACATTTTGTATGTACTATATAGCATGGAAAATATGAATAATTTCCAACTTTCTCCCTCAAGATATCCATATTTCTAATTTAGTACCTAAAAATATTAATACTTCTATTGCTAATGAAAGGTACATGATCAAGTCAAATGTTCAAAACAAATATCATGTTTAAGCCAATGATTTAAAGTTGATCCCTAATTTATTTCTTAAATTATGATCTTTTAAGGTGAGTTGAGAGAATCCGGAGAAATCACAGATATCTGTAGAAAAATATCAATACATTCTAAATTTGGCTATGCACATGGAGATTTTCTGAATATTTGCTTATATATGATTCTCAGTGCTTTTCAGATGATATCCAAAGCAAAGCAAATAAAATTAAATTAAAATTAAAAAAAAACAATTTAAAATTAGTGAAATTTAGACTAGATGACAATTCCCAAGCAAATCCTTCCATTTAGAAGATTCCATAAGCAGACTATCTCTTTCCATACTGATCTCATTTAGAAATTCATGCTACCTCCACTACAATTCTTCTGGAAGAATGACACGTTTGCTATTACTAAATAAAAAGTCTGCCAAGTATCTATTAGATTCTGTACTGTGGGAGCTTGCATGTTGCTGTGATGCTAAAGCTATGCCACTGGTTTTACAGATACCAGTAGTTTCATCCATGGCAGACAGGTTTCAGCTGAGCTTCCAGACTAAGACAGACTAGGGAGAAGCATGGTTAACCTAGTTCTAAAACAATTAGCCATTGCAAACCCTACAAAGCAGAGAAACACTGCCAGGTATAGTGCTGGAAAATGAGCTCCTCATGTTGGAAGACACTCAGAAGACAACTGGGGAAGTGTTGCCTCCTCAAAGCAGAGTTGACCTTAATGGTGGGAATGGAGTAAAGCCCCAGGGACCTCCACTTGCTGATGTGGCAGGGCTCAAAATGAGAAGGAACAACTGTAGGCATACATCAATAATTGGAACATGGAATGTACATAGTATGAAACTAGGAAAATTATAAACCTTCAAAAGGGAAATGGAGTGCATAAACATTGACATTCTAGGCATCATTGAGCTAAAATAGACTGACATAGGCCATTTTGAGTCAGATAATTATATGGTCTACTATGCTGGGAATGACAACTTAAGCAGAAATGGGGTTGCATTCATCAAAAAAGACATCTCAAGATCTCTCCTGAGCACAATGCTGTCAGTGAAATAATAATATCCATATGCCTACAAGAAAAGTCAGTTAATATGACTATTATTCAAATTTACACACCCACCACTAAGGCTACAAATAAAGATAGGGAAGATTTCTACCAGCTCCAGCAACCTAAAGGAGAAAAAAAAAACATGCAATCAGGACTTACTGATAATTACTAATGACTGGAATGCAAAAATTGGAAACAAAAAAAAGTGGCTCAGTAGTTGGAAAATATGGCCTTGGTGACAGAAACAATCCTAGAGATTGCATGATAGAATTTTGTCAAACCTTTCCAATGCAAATACATTTTTTAACTAACATAAATAGTTACTATACATATAAAATTCACCAGATGGAATATACAGGAACCAAATTGGCTGCATTTGTGGAAAGAGACAATGGAAAAGCTCAATATCGAATGTCACAATGAGACAAGGTGCTTATTGTGGATCCAACCATCAACTGTTCATATGCAAGTTCAAACTGGAACTGAAGAAAATTAGAGCAAGTATATGAGAACCAAGGTATGATCTTGAGTATATCCCACCTGAGTTTACAGACCACCTCAAGGACAGGTTTGATGGGTTAGACACTAATGGTGGAAGACCAGATGAGTTGTGGCATGACATCAAAGGCATCATTCATGAGGAAGCAAAAAGTTATTAAAAAGACAGGAAAAAGAGAAAAGACCAAATTACATGTCACAAGAGACTCTGAAACTTGCCCTTGAATGTTGAGCAGCTAAAGTAAAAGGAAGACATGATGAAGTTAAAGAACTAAACCAAAGATTTAAAAGGGCAGCTCAAGAAGACAAAATCAAATATTATAATGACATGTACAAAGAGCTGGAGACAGAAAACCAAAAAGGAAGAACATGTTGTTTTTCTCAAGCTTAAGGAATTAAGGAAAAAATCCAAGCCTGTAGTGGAGGATTTTACAGGGAAAACATTAAAAAACCCATGAAACATCAAAAGAAGATGGACAGAATACACGGAGTCATTATACCAAAAGGAAATGGTAGATGACCAATCATTTCAAGAGGCTGCATATGATCAGGAACCAATGGTACTAAAGGATGAAATAGAAGCTGCCTTGAAGGAATTGTCAATGAACATGGCTCCAGGAATTGATGGAATACCAATAGAGATGCTTCAACAAACAGATGTAGCACTGGAGGTGCTAACTTATTTATGCCAAGACATTTGGAAAACAGCAATCTGACCAACTGACTGGAAGAGAACCATATATCTACCTAATCCCAAGAAAGAGGATCCAACCAAATGTGATAAAATATCTAATGTTATCAATATCACATGCAAGTAAAATTTTGCTAAAGATCATCAAAAATAACTGCAGCAGTATTTAGACAAGGAACTGCTGGAAAATCAAGCTGGATTCAGAAGAGGGCATGGAGCCAGGGACATTATTGCTGATGTCAGGTAGATACTAGCCAAAAGCAGAGACTATCAGAAAGATGTCTATTTATGTTTTATTGACTATGCAAAGGCATTTGACTGTATAGATCACAACAAATTATGTACTACATTGTGAAGAGTGGGAATATGAGAGCACTTAATTTTACTCATGAGGAATCTGTACATGGACCAGGAGGCAGTCATTCAAACAGAATGAGGAAATGCTGCCTGATTTAAAGTCAAGAAAGGTGTGTGTCAGGGCTATATCTTTCATGGTACCTTTCCAATTTCTTTGCTGAACAGATAATCTGAGAAGCTGGACTCTAAGAAGAGGAATGTGCCATCCTGATTGAAGGAAGTATCATTAATAACCTGTATTATGCAGATGAAACAATTCTGCTTGCTGAAACACTTACTGATGAAGACCAAAGAACACAGCCTTCAATAAGGATTGTATCTCAACATCAGCAAAAGAAAAATCTTTACAACTGGGTCAGTACACAGCTTGGTGACAAATGGAGAAAACATTGTTCAAGATTTTTCTTTACTTGGTTCTACAATCCACACCCATGGAAGCAGCAGTCAAGAAATCAAAAGATGCATTGCATTGGGAAAAGCTGTTGCAAATGACCTCTTTAAAGTTCTGTAAGGTAGAGATGTCACACTGAAGGTGAAGGTATGTCTGACTCATGCCATGGTATTTTCAGTTACATCATATAGTTGAACAAGGGAGACAGGAAAAGAATTGATTATTTTGAATTATGGTGCTGGAGATGAGTATTGAATGTATCATTTACTTTTAAAAGAACCAACAGATCTGCTCTAGAAGAAGTGCAACCAGAGTGCTCCTTGGAAGCAAGGATGGCTAGACTGGATCTAGTTTGAACATGCTGTCAGGAGGGACCAATCCTGGAGGACATTATGTTTGGCAGAGTGGTAGGTCAATGAAAAAAAGGAAGATCCTCAAGTAGGTGGATTGACATAGTATCTGCAACAATGGGCTCAAACATAAGTAAGATCATGTGTGTGGCACAGAATTGGGGAGTGTTTTGTTCTGTTGTAAATAGGGTCACTATGAGTCGGACCCAACTTGATGGCACTTAACAACAATGACAAATAAAAAGTGGAAGGTATAGGGCAAATCTTGTAGAGCTGTTTGTTTAAAGAATCAAATGTATGATTCTGTAATAATTTTTGTGAAAATATAAAAAATATTTAAAGAGAGGACGACAATGTGAACTCTCCCCCTCCCCCAATTTCTCCTTCTCTGGCTTGCTTTCCCCCTTGCATGATTGTAAATTCCTTTGGAGGAAGGAATTGCACTCTACTCATTACTTTGCTCTCCTTTCTAACCTCATTCCTGGCACAGTCACTGGCACATAGTGGGTATGTTAATTTTTGTTAAGAAATTATATATATATATGTAATGTGTGAGTTGAATAAACACTCCAATCTAATTTACATCCATCATTATTGAGCTTGTTACCTTATAATCAAATTTTTTTCATTTTCATTACGCTTAGGCAGGTAATTAGAAGACTTTACTAGTACTTATGTAATACTACCAGAGAAACTGCCTGCAGCCGCAGCACTGTGGCATCAGATCTCAGAAACTAAGCAGGGTCTGGCCTGGTTAGTACTTGGATGGGAGACTGCCTAGTACACCAAATACTGTAAGCTTGGGAAAAGGACCCAGCAACCCACTCCCAAAAATCAATCAGCCGTTGAAAACCCCATGAATAGCAGAGAAGCACTGACAATAGTGTTTTGCCTGTTGTATGTAGGGTCACTATGAGTCACACACTGACTCAATGGCACCTAACAACAGCAACCAGAGAAACTACTGTCATAGCTGTCCTTAAAGACCAGACTCTTTCTTTTACTTTTTTTTTTTTTTTTACATTTTTAATGTACACCTTAATGTGATTCATTCTGACATGCTTTTCATTGTGGCATTTCCATATATGCATTTTGATGTACATTATCCATATAGGTTCCCCCTTACCCTCTTGTATGCTTACCCCCCCCCTCATCTAAGTCTTCTCTATCATTTACTTGGTAATATTTTTCTATATGTACTTGAGTTCCAGTTCTGTTTAAGATAGAAACTTTTCCTGTGGTGAACTTTGTTATTATCTTGTCAGAACAATTGCATGCATTTTCTGTTGTTGTTGTTGTTAGGTGCTGTCGAGTCGGTATCCGACTCATAGCGACCCTCATAGGGTTTTAACCCAAGCTCAGAAAGAGAACCACCACATGTTCTCACTCATATGTGGGAGTTGAATCAAAATTATAAGAAGAAAACATCCTATTCAAAGGTCGGATCAAAATAAAATGAAAAAAAAAAAGCTAAGAATGGTGTCAATATAAATGGTCTATGCATTTTCTAGACCATTTATATTGATACCATTCTTAGCTTTTTTTTTTTTTTTTATTTTGATCCGACCTTTGAATAGGATGTTTTCTTCTTATAATTTTGATTCAACTCCCACATATGAGTGAGAACATGTGGTGTTTCTCTTTCTGAGCTTGGGTTCGTTCACTTAAAATAATTTTCTCTAATTCTATCCATTTTGCTGCGAATGACCTTATTTCATTTTATTGATTGCTGAGTAGTATTCCATCGTGTATATGTACCATAGTTTTTTTTTATCCATTCTTCTGTTGAAGGGCACTTTGGTTGATTCCATATCCTTGCTGTTGTGAAAAGTGCAGCATTGAACATGGAGATGCAGTGTCTCGGTGGTATGATGACCCATCTTCCTTTGGGTAAATTCCCAGTAGTGTTATAGCTGGGTCATGTGGTAGATCTATTTTCAGTTTTTTAAGATATCTCCATATTGATTTCCACAGTGGCTGGACCAATTTACAGCTCCACCAACAATGTAATAGTGTTCCTTTTTCACTGCAACCTCGCCAGCATTTGTTGTTATTTGTTTTATTGATCTTGGCCATTCTTACTGGTGTAAGGTGAAATCTCAGAGTTGTTTTAATTTGCATTT
>VMDO01043003.1:0-10178 GCA_007922755.1 Pedetes capensis
TTTTTTTTTTTTTTTTTTTTTTTTTTTTTTTTTTTTTTTTTTTTTTTTTTTTTTTTTTTTTTTTTTTTTTTTTTTTTTTTTTTTTTTTTTTTTTTTTTTTTTTTTTTTTTTTTTTTTTTTTTTTTTGATTTGCAGCACCTGTGTCCATTCCTTTCTAGCTTTCAGTGTTGATATGGAGAAGTATGCAGTAATTTTAATAGGTTTTGCTTTATAAGTAATAAGGGGTTTCTGTCTTGCTTCTTACAGGTTAGCTTCCTTGGTCTCTAAGACAGCATGCGAGTGATGATGTGTCTTGAGGATGATCTACTTAAGTCAGCCTTCAAAGGAGTCCTGAATGTCTCAGTGGTGTATATATCCATTTCCTGTACTATCTTTGGGAAGTTTTCCTTGAGGATATCCTTTACTAGATTTTGAAGGCCTCCAGTGGATCTTTCTTCTCCT
This sequence comes from Pedetes capensis, assembly GCA_007922755.1. Classification (NCBI taxonomy): domain Eukaryota; kingdom Metazoa; phylum Chordata; class Mammalia; order Rodentia; family Pedetidae; genus Pedetes; species Pedetes capensis. The sequence continues at coordinate 442 of VMDO01043003.1, forward strand.
TCAGGGATGCCTTGAATTCTTAAGTTTCATTTTTTCATTCTATCTGAGTTCTCCTGGAAATCTTTTTTTAAAATACCTTTATCATCGATTCCATTTCTGACTGTTTGTATTTAAGTTCACTGATGGCATCTTTGGAATCGGAAATCCTCAGCTCAGATTCATCCAGTCTCGATGAAAAGGATTCTTTAGCCGAGTTCAATTCAGTTAACTTGGATTGAGTTTCAAGGAGAGTTGCTTGGTTTTTCCTTATCATTTCTAACTGGGATGATAGAACAGATTCCAAGTGAGATATCTTCTTTTCAAGGATTTCCAGGGTTCTTGTAGTATTCATTTTAATTTCTCTTAGCATGTTTATATCCATGACTCTGAATTCCAAATCAGAGATCTCTAAGAATTGAGAGTCCTTGGAGTTATTTGTTGGGGGGCTTTGATCTGTGGGGCCTTCAGGTCTATCCTGCCCCTTTGTGTTTTTTGAAGGTTTACTTTGTTTGCCTATAATATGGTCTGGGAAGTAGAATTTGTCTTTCCTGAGTGCACAGAACTTCATCTGTTATTCCTTTGAGATTGTGTGGTGCTGAATCTCTGGTGCTTTTTGAGCTTATTGTTGTTGTTGTTAGGTGCCATTGAGTCTGTATCCGACTCATAACGACCCTCATAGGGTTTTCAATGGCTGAGTGCTTCGGGATTGCCTTGGGAGTGGATTGCCAGGTCCTTCTCCCATTTTTGCGGTGCTGGGAATTGAACTTGGGGCCTCAGAGACTGCAGCGCAGTGCTCTACCGACTGAGCTAAATCCCAGCCCCTTTTGAGCTTATATGCTGGGTATATTCTCAGATTTTTGGTCTGTGTGGTTCTCTTTTTAGTCCACCAGCCCAACTCCAAAGGGGCTAGGGGCTAGGGAGGAGATAGATTTTGTTTCTCTTCTGTGGGGTGAGAAAGGGTGGGATCTGGTGACAGAAGAGGGGGAAAGAGGAGGTAGGGGATAGAGGCTAATAGAAATAACTGTCAAAATTAAGATTAAGGTTAAGACTTCAGGGTAAAATAATTAAAACAAAGACACATATATAGCTTAAGAAAAAGAGAAGGAGAATAGAAAAAGGGAAGAGAGTAAAAGAAGAAGAAAAATGAAAAGGAAAAATAAAAAAAATAAAAAACCTCATGCATACACGCTCCCACACACATATAAAAACACTTGTAGTCAGGTGAAGTGGTGTACGCCTGCAATCCCAGCCGCTTGGGGGGCGGAGGCAGGAGGATTGCAAGTCCAAGATCAGAGGCAGCCTGCGCAACCCAGCGAGACCCTGTCTCAAAAAGTAAAAAATATGGGCTGAGGGCGCAGCATGGCGGTCCAGCACCTACAAAGCAAGCAGGCACAAGACCCTGGGTTCAAACCCCCATACAAAAAAAAAAAAAAAAAAAAAAAAGCCCTTATATGTTCTTGCAGGTGGAATCTGCTCTGTGGACACTCAGTTCCACTGGGTGAAGTCATACTGCAGGAAGCAGTGCTCCCTACAAAACTCAGGGTGGCAGTGTTTTCACACAATCTACAGGAGCAGTCTGTCTTAGTCTATAGAGGTTTTGCCAGTTATGTAGAAAATGGCGGTGTGCCCCAAAATGCCTTGGGTTTAAGTGGGACACCGAGTGCCCAAAGAGATGGTTCCACGAAATATTCTGTGTCTATTGTATTGTTTGAGAGGCAGTGGAACCTGTGGGGATCTCCCTGGAGTTCTCCCTGTCCCACGTAGTTCAGGTGCCAATTCCCCAAATCAGAGATTTCTGGCACAAAGCCTATAGCATGGAGGGAATATGGCTGCTATTGTGGATTTTTTTATTGCAGGGCTTTCCGCCCACTTGGGAGACCACTTGGGAGGACCATATCCTCTTGTGGGCGGGATGATATCCACCCCCCGCCCCCGAGGGAATCTGTAGCAGGTCTGTCCATGTGCAGCGATTGTGCTTGAAACTGCTCTTATTGTGTCTAATTGTGCCTCTAGGCTCTGCTGAAAAGGAGCTGTCTGTCCGCGTGGGGCTCAGCCGCTTCCATAGACCCCACCTTTCTCCACAGTGCAGTGGGATGACTTAGGATAACCTCTGGTGTGTCTGGAATCCGGGTGTATGTGTGCCTGTATGTCTGTGGAGATTGCGTCTGCACCACTGTTCCCACAACAGGAGGGAGGGAGCCGCTGAAATAGCTCTGGACACGTACCAATGGCACCCATTTTCCATATCCCTCTGCGATCACTCCCCATACCCTCCCGGATCTACTCTCATGGATCTAATCTCTATTTTCTTGCGTGAGGGACCTACAACAACCCAGAGTCTCAGACTGTGGGACGTGTGTGCCTAAAGATGGTGATTCCATGTGCCACCTCAAACTGACTCACCCGAAACTTGTAGTTTGTGTCCCAAGGGCAGAGTGACAGTGAGATGTCATTCTGTGTTGGGTTCGGCTCCCGTGGGTGTGTGTGTGAAGTCCCCTCCGAGTCTCTGGGATTCTGTCCGCCATCTGCGTGATGGAGAAATGGCGGAATGGCGGAATGGCAGTCCTGCTACTGACCTCTGTGTAGCTCCTCCGAAGTCAAATCCTCGATTTCAGTGTTTGTCCAGTGTCATCCCCTATCTCCCAATCTAAACTATCACTGTTTCTATCTATTCAATGTGAATTCCAAACACCTAATCGAGGCTTCCCTTTACTCTGGGAGAGAAGGCGTGTGTTATCTGTCCTCCATCTTGCCCAGCCACCCTCTTGTTGGTTTATCTAACAAACTCTCCAGGTTGTTGTTGTTAGGTGCCGTTGAGTTGGTATCTGACTCATGGCCACCCTGACCCTGCGTATAACAGGTGAAACACTATTGTCAGTGCTTCTATGCTGTTCATAGGGTTTTCAATGGTGGATTGATTTTTGGGAGTGGGTTTCTGGGTCCATCTCCCAAGCCTACAGCACCTGGTGTTCCTGGGTGGTCTCCCATCCAGGTACTAACCAGGCCTGACCCTGCTTAGCTTCTGAAATCTGATGGGATCAGATGCCACAGGGCTACATCTGCAGGCAAAACTTTCCATAGTACTGCCTATATGCCAGATATTGGCACATTGTGCTTAACATATAATAACTCATGGAATCCTCACAAGAACCTTGTGAGGGAAGTGCTATTTTTATCTGCACTTTACAGATGAAAAAACTGAGGCACAAGGCAGATTAGTAAATTGCTTGAAGTAAATGGGAGCTAGGATTTGAATCTAGGACAAATCTGTGTTTTAATCTCTGTGTTACGAGGCCTTTCCCAAGCCCTCTTGAAAGTGTTCTCATTTCACCATGAGCACAAACTCCACAAGACATTGGTGAGAGGTCACATTAGGATGGTGCAGGTAAGTGAGAAGTTAATATAAAGGCAGCTGAGATGTTACAAAGATTGTTACACAATGTGACAGAGAGTGAGGTTCATAGATCTTCTGTCCACCCCCACAATCACCTCTGGACTTCTGTGAGTGTGTGTTTGGGAAGGAGAAGTCATGCGGGTGTGCACTGTTCCATCTTTACCTGCATTGCCTGAAGCAAGAAGAAAAATAAGGCACTGTCTGAACAGGAATCCAGGTACAATGTTCTGTATGTACCTAATTTAGGATTTGGGTCAGAACACAGAGATCTTTTACAACTAGAAGTATAATTAAAATCTGAGTCACTAAAATTTGTTCCGCTCATCACTTGCCTTGTGTGCAAAGGTTCCATGGCTCCTAGAAGTGAGGAAGAAGAGCTACCTGCCAAATAATTATTAGCATCTCTAACTTGGATGTCTTCAGGGTAGGTGGAGATCAGAGTCCTGGAGCTGAAAGTGTGAGCCTTTAAAAGCTCTCACTTTTGGGTTTCTCTGATGGGTTTCCTGCCCAAATTGTGCCAGCACTGTCCCTCTATGAAATAAATTATTGTCCTTATTGTTCAAAGGTAGAAACTGAGATAGAGAAAGATGACATGGATAGGCATTGCACACCTCCAAAGGCAATATGTAAAGAAGGATACAACATTACCTGCCTAGTATTCCCCCTAAGCCTGCAGCCGTAGCACTGTGGCTTCAGATCCTGTCAGATCTTGGAAGCTGAGCAGGGTCGGGCCTGGTTAGTACCAGGATGGGAGACCACCTGGGAACACCAGATACTGTAGGTTTGGAAGAAGGACCTGGCAACCCACTCCCAAAAGTCAATCTGCCATTGAAAACCCTATGAATAGCATAGAAGCACTGACAATAGTGTTTCCCCGTGATACATTAAGGTCTTTATGAGTCGGACACTGAGTTGATGGCACCTAACAATAACAACAACATTTCCACTAAGAATGAATAACTTAAATCGAATCATGAAGGGGACTGGGTTTTAACTCAGTTGGTAAAGTGCTGCTCCACACTCTCTGGAGACCCAGGTTTGATCCCTAGCATTGAAAAATGGAAGAAGGACGTGGCAATCTACTCTAGAAGCAATCCTGAAACAATCAGCAATTGAAAACCCCAGGAAGGTCGCTATGAGTCAGACCGACTTGACAGCATCTAACAACTACAACAATATGAAGAGATCTCAGACAAACACCAAATGAAGAATATTCAATTAAAAGAAAAAGTTGTCTGTGTTCTTTGAAAGTGTCAATGTCATAAAAGATGAAGATATTATTGGGTGAATTGAAAGATGAAATACTCAAGTAGGGTTAAGTATATTTTATCAATATTAAATTTAATGAAATTAATAAATATGCCCTGAGCATGTAAGAGATTTACTCTTTTGTTAAGAAATAGTCACTGAGCAGGGCGCGGTGGCACAGGCCTGTAATCCCAGCAGCTCGGGAGGTGGAGGCAGGAGGATCACAAGTTGGGGACCAGAGGGAGTCTGCGTAATTTAGCGAGACCCTGTCTCAAAAAGTAAAAAAATAGGCTGGAGGTGGCAGCTCAGTGGTTCAGCACTTGCAAAACATGCAAGCATGAAGCCCTGGGTTCAACCCCCAGTACCACAAAAACAAAAACCAAAACCAAAAAACATATAGTCACTAGGATATTTTGAATGAGAGTCACGATAAAAATTACTTTAAAATATTTCAGAAAAAATATGAAAGAAAGAGAGAGACACAGAGGGAGAGAGAGAGAGAGAGAGAGAGAGAGAGAGAGAGAGAGAGAGAGAGAGCAGAGTGTGTGCACACAAGCAATTGAGGGAAATTCTTAAAACAGATGAATCTGGGTAAATGGTATATAGATGATCTTTGTACTATTCTTACTCTTGTAACTGAAATTATTTCCAAACAATAGTTTACAAAAAGTTAATGACAACAAATCCAATGGTGCACATGGCTCAAAATTAATTTTTCTGTTTTATAATTTTTTATACATGCCAAGAAAATAATGACTTTCACCCATCTCAAGTTTTGCATCTTGTGAATTGTCTGTAGGTATTATTCTTGATTTTGGGCATCTGAAGGTATTTCAACCAATACATGTAGGTTTTCCTCTGCTAGTTGAAAACATTGAAGGAAAAAGAAAGACTTTTTGGGAAAATTGTTCACTTGCAGGAAAAGGTGCAATAACCTTACCATGACTGTGTAATTCACATCTGGACTTCTCTTTTGTATTTGCTTCTCTAACCTTCCTATTTGAACTCTGGAGATTGAAGCAGCAGGTTGGCCATAAAAGAGTAGTAGAGAAAGCATTGGGAGGTTTTTTGTTATTTTTCCCCCTGGTACTAGGGGTTGAACCCAGGGTCTCACGCTTGCATGCTCTGCAAGTGCTGGACCATTGAGCTTCACCCTCAACCCATTTTTTTACTTTTTGAGACAGTGTCTCACTAAATTATGGAGACTGCCTCTGGTCTTGAACTTTTGATCCTCCTGCCTCTGCCTCCCAAACTGCTGAGATTACAGGCGTGCACCACTGCGCCTGGCATATTGGGAGTTTTAACCTCCCTCTTCCAAGCCCCAGCTCTACCAATGAGCTGCCTAAAATAATAACCACCACTTATTTTGCATATTCTGTGTTCTAGATTCTGAACTCTCTCTTAGTTTGTTTTGTTCTCCTTCATACCAATCTTCATATATTATGTATTTATTTTCTGTGTCTTATTTACCACCAGCTCTCTTTGCTAGAATGTAAGCTTTATTCACTTCTGTACCTTCCGTGCTTATAGTAATTCCTGGTTTACACTAATCACTTAATATAAATATTTGTAGGATGAATGAACATAGAAGAGATAAATGAAGGCTAGAACCTCACCCAATCATAAGAATTAATTCCAAATAGATTAAATGGTTGAAAAAATTTAAAAGACCACAACAATGTCAATGAAATTTAATAACTCACTCTTCTGGGAGAGAAAAGAAAGTCTAGGTATCATAATAATAGCCAACGTTTATTTTGCACATACTGTGTACCAGGCACTATGCTCTGCATTTCCTATATTCAACATTTGCAATGTGAGTGCTGATATAACTCACATTATAGATGGAGAAATTGAGGCTCTGAAATTGGCCAGTCACATAACTTATATTAAGTTGGAGGTTGAAATTCAAGCCAGGTGACTTGACATCACTTAATAACAACAGCAACAAAAACGACAACTCTCTGATGCCAGTGCCAGTGTTCTCTGTCTATACTATACCAACAATCCTCAGTGTGGTGGCCATTGGGAGAGAATTTTTCTCTTTTGATAAGACAAGATGGGTATCCTTGTTGGTATAATAAACATACTAGCTACACATTTCATTAGTCATTTGACATTCATCATAATATGTCTGAATATCTGTTATTTTTCTTTGCATGGTAAGGGATCAGATGACTAGAAGACTAGAGAAAGTCTAGAGCTTCTTAGAGATCACTTAAGTGGTCATGACCAGAATGATGATAGAAATGTGGACTGTAAAGGCCATTCTGACAAGGTCTCAAATGGAAATGAGGAAAACCTTATTGGAAACTGGGAAGGAGGCCATCATTGTATAATTGCAAAGAACTTGGATGTATTGTGTTCATGCCCTATGGCTTCATGGAAGGCAGAACTTAAGAGTGATGAATTAGTATTTCTGGTGAAAGAAATATCTAAGCAGCAAAGCATTCAGGCTGCTCCATGGTTACTTGTAACAATTTGTACTGAGATTCAGGAGTAGAGGGATGACTTGAAGACAAAGTTTATAATTAAGATGTTTTCACTAAACCCCATGGCAACCATGAAGCAAAAATTTATGGTAGATACATTATAATTAAAAATCAAGGATTTGAAGGAAGCTAAACTATGTCTTTTCTCAGTTCTAGGCTGAAGTTAGAGGTCTGAAGAAGGAACAGGCATATATAGAAGAATTCCATGTCTTAGAAGATACAAAGAAGAGAATTTAGTTTTGGACCCTTCTATAATCTAGCTATTCAAGCTGGCACACAGCCATGTTCATCTTTCTAATAAAGCTGCCTTTGTTAAAAAAAAATCAAGGAATCAAGACATTGCTAGAGGAAGTCACATAACCACAAAAGAAGATAGTAAAGAGGAAGAAAGGTACAAAGGGTCCACACAATGGCTAAAAATCAATCAACAAAATAACAGTAGTAAATTCTTACCTATCTGTCTATTAGGTCCATTTGGTCTAGTGTGGGGTTTAAACCCCATGTTTCTTTGTTGACTTTCTGCCTGGATGATCTTTTCTGACCACAATGGAATGAAACTGTATATCAACAACAGGAGGAACTCTAGAAACTGCATAAGTACATGGAAATTAAACAATATGGTCCTGAACAAACAATGGGTCATTGATGAAATTAAAACATTTCTCTAGACAAATGAGATTGGGAAAGCTTATGGATGGGATATAGCAAAACAGTTCTAAGAATTCATAGCAATAAATGCCTATATAAAATACGTAAGAAGATGTCAACTGAACAACTTAACAATGCTTCTCAAGGAACTATAAAATCAAGAATAAACTAAATTCAGGGTCCATTAGAAGATCAGTGGAGAAAATGTGTTATATCTATACAATGGGATACTATCCAACCTTAAAAAGAAGGAAGTTGTGTCATTTGTGAATATATGAATGAATCTGGAGGACACTATGTTAAGTGAAATAAGCGAAACACAGGAAACAACTGTTGCAAATCTCAGTATGGGTTCTAAAAATTGTTGAACTCATTGAAGTGGAGAGTAAAATAGTGGTTACTAGAGTCTAAGGGGTGGGAGTTGGGAAGATGTTGGTCAAAATATACAAATATGCAGGTAGATAGGGGTGGTAAATTCAAGAGATTTGTTGCACTGTGTGGTGACTATAGTTAATGACCATTTATTATATTTTTGAAGCTAACTAAGAGTGGATGTGGAATGTTCCAAATATAAAAAAATGTGAGATAGGACATATGTTAACTAACTAGATTTACCTGTTTCAAATATATACATATGACAATGTACCATGTTGTACTTGGTAAATATAATCAGTTTGTCAACTAAAAACAAATGAACTAATTTAAAATCTGTAACCCAAGAAAATCTTTTGTAAATAGTAGAATATTTGAATTGACATAATAAAGGACCATCACATATCCAATAACAATGATTCAGAATAGACACAGAAATCAGAAGTTTAGTGCCCTCTGACCTAGATTCTTGTATATTTTACCATCTCCCACTAAAGATTTTCAGGAAGTGAACTCTTCTGTAGCCAGTGAACACATTAACTGCTGGGTATACTTCTAAAGAATTTAACTTTAGAATTTTAGGATTGGGAACAACTTCTTTTCATTCACTTGTGATTTTACCCTTAGTCAGTCTAGCTGAGAATTGATCAATTTTATCTTTTCAAAAAACTAACTCAGTTTTGTTTGTCTTTTCTATTTTCTTTTTGGTCTTGTTTTATTTATTTCTGCTCTGATCTTTATTTCCTTTCTTCTGCTACATTGGACTTTAGATTATTCTTGTTTTTCTAATTCTTTGAGGTGTAATATTAGGTTGAATTTTCTGAAATTCCTCTTGTTACTAATCTCTAGTTTTACCTCATTGTGGCCAAAAATATATTTGATATGATATTACTTTCCTTAAAAAATTTAAGACTTCCCAGATGTGGTGGAGGATGCCTTTAGTCTCAGAGGCTTGAGAGGCTGAGCCAGGGGGATTGCAAGTTCGAGGACAGAGGCAGCCTGAGTAGCTTAGTGAGACCTTGTCTGAAAATAAAAAGTAAAAAATGGGTTGAGGGTGCATCTCCATTGTACAGTAAAGCATGCACAAAGTCCTGGGTTCAATTCCCTAGTACAGAAAAAAAATTAAGACTCATTTTGTGGCCTAACATGTTATTTATCCTGGAGACTGTTCCATGCGTATTTGAGAAGAATGTATATTCTGTTGTTGTTAGGTAGTGTTCTACAAGTCTGTTAGATCCATTTTGGCTAGTAGTTTAAGTTCAGTGTTCCACTATTGATTCGATTTCTGAATGACCTATCTATTGCTGAAAGTAAGGTATTAAAATTCCCTCCTAATATTGTGTTATCTTGTTAATGTGTTAACACATTCCTGTTTCTTCATTTTCCTGACTCTCTGTGTTGCTGCCTGCACATAGAAAGGACAATTACATCTCCTGGTCATGTCAGACTGGCCTCATGTAGGAGAAGGATCTCACTAATCCATCCAGCCAGAGACTTAAGATATCTCCCAAATCTTTGCATTCATCCAAATTTCCGCCTCTGTTTTGGTGGCTCCCTGGAGATTAGGACGTCCAATGTCTTGTCAGTACTCCAACAGCAGTAAG
>VMDO01043004.1:0-10179 GCA_007922755.1 Pedetes capensis
CCCTATCTCTTCAATTTGTACACTGGGCAAATAATCCAAGAAGCTGGACTTTATGAGGAAGAACATGGCATCAAGATTGGAGGAAGACTCATTAACAACCTGTGTTATGCAGATGACACAACTCTGCTTGCTGAAAGTGAAGAGGATTTAAAACATTTCCTGATGAAGAGCAAAGATCATAGCCTTCAATATGGGTTACAACCAAACATCAACAAAACAAAAATCCTTATGACTGGATCGGCACGCAACTTCACATTAAATGGAGAAAAGATTGAGGTTGTCCAAGAGTTTGCTTTGCTTGGCTCTATAATCAACACCCATGGAAGCTTGTTGTTGTTGTTGTTAGGTGCCGTCGAGTCGGTATCCGACTCATAGCGACCCTCATAGGGTTTTCAATGGCTGACTGTTTCAGGATTGCCTTGGGAGTGGATTGCCAGGTCCTTCTCCCATTTTGCGGTGCTAGGAATCAAACTCGGGACCTCAGAGACTGCAGCGCAGCACTCTACCAACTGAGCTAAATCCCAGCCCCCCCCCGCGGAAGCAGCAGTCAAGAAATCAAAAGACGCATTACTCTAGGAAAAGCTGTGGCAACAGAGCTTTTTAGAGTATTGAAAAGCAAAGATGTCACATTGAAGACAAAGGTGCGTCTGATTCATGCCATAGTATTTTCAGTCGCATCATATGGTTGTGAAAGCTGGACATTGAACAAGAGAGACAGAAAAAGAATTGATGCTTTTGAATTGTGGTGCTGGAGATGTCTATTGTATATACCATGGACTGCCAAAAGAACCAACAAATCTGTCCTAGAAGAAGTGCAACCAGAGTGCTCCTTGGAAGGAAGAATGGCCACACTGCATCTTACATATTTCGGCCATGTAGTCAGGAGAGATCAATCCCTGGAGAAGGACATCATGTTTGGGAGAGTGGCAGGTTAACTCAAAAGAGGAAAACCCCTTCAGCAGATAGATTGACACAGTGTCTGCAACAATGGGCTTAACCATAAATAAGATCGTTTGCCTGGCACAGAATTGGCAAGTGTTTCAATCTGCTGTACATAGGGTCGCTATGAGTCGGACTCGACTCGATAGCACCTAACAACAACAACATACACCTTGGTGGTCCACGTTTGGAAGAGGAAACACATCCTTTGCAGCTGAGAAAGGACTCTTGGAGTCAGTGCCTGGAAGGTCTAGTCTGTCTATGCTTCCTTCCGCCCACGGTGTTCTTTACCTGTGAAATCAGGCCTAAGGTCACTTGAAATCACTGGTTCCTTGAAAACTAGCCCTCAACAAAAGCTGATAAGGGCAGCTGTGTCACAAGATGGCTGTGCCTGCCAAAGGGCTGGATTAAGAGGTGGTGTCACAAGACAACCTTGGAAAAGGTCAAATTCGGGAATTCCTATAATGGGCTGAGCTTCAGAAAAATGGAAATTTACTTTGTACCCCCCACCCCTTTACCTTAAAAAACATTTCTGCTTCTGTAATTCTGCTTCTCTGCCCCCTACTCTATAAAGACCCTAACCAATGTGAGTTGGATGCTGCTTTCTGAAAGTCCACTCCCGGGAATGAAAGTAGCCGGCCGCGGGTCTAAATAAACTTTTCTGCCCCCGATCTGTTTGTTTATGTCTTGGAGTATTTTTCTGGGGTTTAGCTGCTGGGTACAACAATCTTCCTTTATACCATGGTGGGTTTCCCAAGTCTTCCATTGTCCAACCCTCCAGCTGATTTTGATTGGGGTTGCTGAATCTCTCACACAAATGTCTGCCTGCCTGCCTGCCTGCCTGCCTGCCTGCCTGCCTTCCTTCGTTCCTTCCTTCCTTCCTTCCTTCCTTCCTTCCTTCCTTCTTCATCCTTTTCCTCCTTCTCTTCCTTCTTCCATAAATTTTGGATTCAAAGAGGGAGTTGGGTAAGACTAGAATTCGAATCTCTTTCCTCCCTGGGGGATTCTTTGTCTCATTTTACTTCATGGATGTGTTTGCAGGGAGGAGACATCCAGTTTCACCTGTCAGCAGCCAAGGTCCCAATTCCAGAGGAGACGCTGGAGAGTGGGGTGGTGATCTTCCCGTAGCAGGAGCTGGGTCATGGGCCTGGCAGAAAGTTCTGCTCTTCTCTGTGTCAGCTGATCCCACAGGTGGCCTTGTGGTTAAGCAGATGGTGTGCATCAGGAAGCCCATGGAAAACCAGCAGCTACCCATCAATTGATGTCTGAAGTTTGCAAAAGCTACCCATCAAGTGATGTCTGAAGTTCGAATTTGCTGTGGCAAGTTTCCCTTGGTAAATGTTCCTTGAAGGGCCAGGAATCTGGTCTCTTCCAGACCCCAATCACTAATCTGGTTCAAGCTAGGTGTAAAAGATGGCATCAGCTGGCTATAGAGGTCAATGCGGAGTTGCTTACTAAGTGCAGAACGGCTGGGGGAAGGAGGAGCAGGTGGGGGGCAGCTAAGATCTGGAGATTAAATTTGAATGGTTGAGGCTGTTGTCTGCCTTAGACTTCCAAGTGGAGATTGGCAGAGTGGACTTGAGCCTGCAGGTGGGTTCAGGTAAGTGGCACATGTGTGGGAGCCATCACTGCAGCTAATGGTATTGGAAACCATGATCTGCCTGAGGTTACCTTGTTAAATCACACCTTTGAGATGAATAGGTCTCTGAAATAAATGATTTATTAAGTATTACAGATACTAGGCAAAGGTGAAAGATCGGGTGCGGACACATTCCCTAAGCCACCTGCAGTGTGGCAGAGTAGAAACTGGAAAAAGTCCACAGGATCCAAGGAGCTCAGGGTGTTTTCTAATAAAATATTGGGAAGAAGAGACACAAGTCACTTATGCTAAAGTCACACTCACTGTAATAAGAGCGCAGGACAATGGGAAGCAGGCAGTCCTGCAGGGTAGGTTATTCAATGAAGGGAAGATTCTTCTGCCTCTCAGTTGAATGGTTCTAAAAGCAGAACACAATGTGGTCCTCAACACTCAGACAAGGACTATGGGACAGTATTCCTTTGTTGATTTAACTTAAAGCTGCCAGTTAGAATGAACTCATCTCTTTCCTCCCTCCATTGTCTGGCCTCAGACTTAATTTGCTTCATTTACTTCTGAATTCTCTTATCAACCTGGAGGGCAAATACGGAAAGGAAAGAGGTACTCTGAGTACTCAGCACTGGGGACCTTGGATTTTTAGAGGTCAGTGGGCTACAAAGAATCTAAAACATGAATAATGATGGTACAGAGAGTAATGATGGTGATTTGGGGGTGTTGGGGTGCCAGTGCTGTGGGAGTTGGGGTTGAAATGGGCAATGGCCGTATTGGTGTGTGATGGAACAGGTGCCTTGGTGCAGTGGGAAGCGTGGTGCTGGACAGACTGAGTTGTGACACTTCTGATGCCGTGGCCTTGGTGTAGGGTGGCACTGAGCTGCCTCTTTATCTAGTAGCTGCTCCTTTACTCATGTTCCTCAGCAAGTGAAGAGCTCTCCAGAGTTACGCTGGGCCTTTCTCATCATCTCTGCTAATTTATTCCACACTTGAATGAATTTTAAAATACATGCAATAAAATTCAATGGCTGGTTCCCAGGTACTGAGAGATCAGAATTACATTTTTGAGTCTGTTGATATAGACTCTTGGGGTGGGACGTTAGCTTTAATGTTGTCTCTAGACACCAGACACCTTTTCCTCTACCATACAATATACTGCTAACTCTTTAAATTGTGTTTGTCAAGCTGAGATGGTATCTGTCACAACTGGTTAGAACAATAAGTAACTATCCTAATGAAAATAAATATTCTGCCAAGCTTAGCTTGCTTTCTTTGAATGCAGTGCTTGGCTTTTTCCTCCTTTAGCCTCACAGTGAACATTGACCTGGTCTGAAACCCAACATAGGAGGGGAGAAAATAATTTTGTGTCAAGTGCAGTATCCACCCCCTGCATGGCTTTGTCTATTTGGGGACTATTTCTAGTAACAGCTGTGTTAATCTCTGTCACTCAAAGTGGTGGAGGTATCTTGTAGATGCAATGTAATAAAGATATCATAGACTTTTAGCAGGTGTCTGTGCAACTATCCCCCAAGATGTGCCCATTCAACTGTGTCTCCTAAAATCAAACAAGCCATTACATAGATGAAATGATAATTTCAGAATCTGTGCTGGCCTTGACAGAGGCACCTTGACAAGGTTTGAGTGGATCCAGAGCTGTATCAGGATGCATTTATAGACCCAAAGGTGGTGAATGTGAGAAGTTTTCATCTTAGGTAGCACTCTCCGACGATGTCACAGTCCCTGCTGGCTCCTTAGTGGGAGCACCACGTTCTCCCAGGGTCTAAAATGGTAGTGATGTGGCTGATGTTCTCTCATCCATTGCCACTGGCCGTAGGGCAGCCTGACCCTGTTCTAGATGTGATCTCTAGCTTGTCCATGTAGACTGAGCCTGTGTCTCTTCCCTCGTTCAGCGCAGTCTTTTATTGGAATGACCCAGGCTCCATTTGCCATGTCAGCAGCTTCCTTGTACAGTGGACCACAAGTGAACTTGTACAGTTGTCTCCTTATCTGTGGGAGAAACCTCCCAAGACCTCCCAAGGATGCCCAAAAGTACAGAGAGAACTTAACCCTGTATAAACTTTGCCTTTCCCCTATACTGATAGACCTATAATAAAGTTTAACTTATAAAGTAAGCACAGTGAAAGATTAACAATAACTACTAATAACAGAATAATTATAGCAATGCAATATAATAAAGCCTGCAGTCATACCACTGTGGCGTCCGATCCCGTCAGATCTCAGAAGCTAAGCAGTGTCGGACTTGGTTAGTCCTTGGATGGGAGACCACCTGGGAACATCAGGTGCTGTAGGCTTGGGAGAAGGACCTGGCAACCCACTCCCAAAACTCAATCCACCATTAATAACTCTATGAATAGCAGAGAAGCACTGACAATACTGTTTTGCCTATGGTACGTAGGGTCGCTATGAGTCGGACACGGACTTGACGGCACCTAACAACAATAACTATAATAAAATTCATGTGGATGCGGTCTCTGTCTTCTCTCAAAATATCTTCCTGTGCTATAGATCTTAGCAACCTCAGCAGAGTAATTTTTTTAGTCAAGAACTTTCACTTTTTCACTTAAATGAGGCACGTCATGCCTTCTTTTTGGCACAATCTAATTGCCAAAATCACTGCTCTTGCACTTTGAGGCCATTATTAGGTAAACTCAGGGTTACTTGAACACAGGACTGCAGTTCTGCCAGGTAAATTTGATAACCAGAGAAGTGTGAAGTGCCTAATGGGTGGGTGGTGGACATGGCGTCGGTATCCTGGACAGAGGGGATTCACATTCCACATGGGATGGAGAGGGACCACGTGAGATTTCACCACGCTACTCAGAATGGGCTGCAGTTTAAAACTTATCGCTCATTTATCCCTGGGATTTTCCGTCAGTGTTTTCAGACTCAGTTGACAGCAGGTAATGGAGAGGGTGGGAAGTAAAGCCATGGGTAAAGGGGATGCCTGTCGTTGGTGAGTTTTGCCTGGGGAAGCCACATGTCCTCTCGCCTGTGACGGTGGTGCTCTGGAAACTGGTCTTCAGTGTGTGGGGTGGGGAGAGTGTCAGGCCTGGTCGGAATCTAGGATTCTTCCTGGAGTCTGGCTGGGAACCTTGAGATGGGGTTCTGAGTGCCAGGGGCCAGACTTCAGCATTACCCCACCCTGTGGCCCCAGGTCAAAAGATCTCTCATCTGTGAGAAAAGTGGTTGAGGTCAAGAGTCCCTAGGTCTTCTTCCTGCCTTGATATCTGCGAACGGAGCTCAGCTGCTGGCACTCGGGGTGTTTGCCATGCCTGAGCCTGCCTCCCTTTTTATTTCTCCCTCCCTTGGCCTCTGCTGTTGCTGCTGCCTGGTTCTATCCCCTCCTCCTGCTGATGTTCGCTTTCCTACTGAGCTGATGGGAGAGCATAACCCTTCCATGGGTTCCACTATGCCCACCACTGTTTGCTCCTGGGGCTGTTTGCTGTGGATGCAGAGGCTTGGCGGGACCAGTTTTTGGTCTTATTTGCCTCCATGCTTCCAGCAGAGGGCTTGTGTTTAGGAAATACACTTGAGATGAATGGATGAAGGACTGAGTGAGAAGTGAGTACTGTGGGATGACAAGCTGGCCCAGGAAGGCCCCCGAGGCCCACGAACCTTTCTCCCTCTCATGACCCTGGCTCCGGCCATCACGCCTGTGTAGGTACAGGACAGCCACGCCTGCCTTTGCAGGTGCCCTGGGGATGGGCTGTGACATGTGAGTGTGACTTCCAGGCACCTGTGACTTCCACCTCAGTGCGAACAGCAGAGGAAGGAAAGTTCCTGTTGCCCTGGTGCAGGATGGAGACCTCAAGCGCTCTGCGTAGCCTTGGAGCTCTGAGGACGCTCGCCTGCCCACACAGATCCCAGACACCTACTTCTGGCTCTATTCTAGTAGCAGGAATCTCAAGGTATCACTTGAGTTGCTTGGGAGCAGAAGTTGCAGTCCCTGGAGCTGTTCCCCTAAAATTATTTCTAGTAGCCAGAGGTAAGAATGTTCCTGTAGTTGCCTCTGAGCAAAGCCTCGGAATTCTGCAAACCCGACCATCCTTAGAACTCCTGTACCCCCAATAGCAGGGGATTCTCCCCTTGTCCAGCCACAAGACCTTTCCTGAGCAATCCCTGTATGGCTCCTGGGGGTCAGGCAGGGCTCAGCCTTGTGAGGGAAGCAGGGGGCCAATGGCCTCAGGATGGCACCGGGAGTGTGTCGCCCATGCTGGCCAGCTCAGCCTCCTTACAGCGAGGGGTCTGTGGTGCCAAGGCCTGATGTTCAGAGTGACTGCAGGTGTCCCGCCCTGCATTTTCTGTTCCCACATAGGCCTGCTGTGGACTCTGGGCAAGTGCTCTACCTTTCCACCCCCCATCAGTTCTGACCGTCATGGGAAAGGAAAAGCCCCAGCCTTGGGTTTGTGCTTGAAGAACACAGAGCCGAGAAGGCTGACCATGTACAGTGGGTCTTGGAGGCAACACCACGGAGTAGAAACCAAGACTGAGGTTGGTACGTGTGCAGGAACGAGGCAGGGATGAAAGCCTTGGGCTCCTTTAAAAGGCAGTGTATTGACAGGTGTGCGGACTGTTTCTGAGGGGAGCTCATCCCAGTTCATGTGAGCAGCTATGGGGTGCCAGCAGGCTGTGGACTCCACATTGTGCTAGGCACTCAGGACAGGAGGAGGCCCAGCCCATGTCCTGTCCTGGCCTGAGGGTCTCAGGACCCCGCCCCCATGGCCTCTGGCAGCGGCTGACTGGGCACCTGACCTCACTTTGGCCAAGCAGTTGTTTGCAGATGGAGCCAAGAGCTGGGAAAAGGCATCTTGACTGTGGCAGGGGTGGCCATCATCACTGATGAGGGAGGTGACGGTAGATCTGCGCTGTGCAGAGACCAGCCGCCCGGAGCAGTGCTGGTGTGTGTGCTTCCTGAGGCGCCCTTCTCTGGCACCCCCAATGTCTGCTCTCATTTATTTTCCAATCGGCAAATATCCATTCAGTGGATTCTCTCTCTGACGTATTGCTGAGTCAGTTTCTGTGGGTTAGGCCTGTACAGGTCCCTCTCAAGGAACCCAGCTTTCCTTGAAGCTTGGGCTCACACGTGCTTCACATGAAGCGAGAGGACTGTGCTCCTGAAGCGTGTGGCCCCAGGCTCCACTGGGGTCAGCTACCCCTAAGAGGGGGGTCTTCTCATAGGGTCCTAGACGGGAGGTGGGAAGAGGAGGCCATGTGGCTGTGAGGACCGGGCACCCAAGCACGTGCGGGACAATTGCTTGCAGAATCCTCAGAAGTGCTTGGAGACAGCCTTGGAGGAAGTTAACGTCTCCCAGTTAGGCATGCAGACTCTGTCCCCCACAACGTGGATATAAAAATGAGGCTTGGCTTCATTTGACGGATGTAGACTTGTGGGAACTAGTTCATGTGGGTTGTATATCAAAATGCTGTGCAAAAATTTGGACTTTAGCCAGGTGCCGAGGTACATGCCTGTAATCCCAGAGCCAGGAGGGTCATGAGTTTGAGGCCAGAGGCAGCCTGTGGAATTTAGTGTGACTGACCCTGACTCAAAATAAAAATAAAAAATGGGCTAGGGGTGCAGCTCAGTGGTAGAGAACTTGTAAAGTATGTGTGAGGTCTTGTGTTCAACCCCTAAATACTAAAAATAAAAGGGCTTTTGAATAACAAAGGGGGTTTGTTTATTGCTTATATTTATTACATTTTCCCAGACTTTTCCCCTTCCAATCCTAGATGTTTCTATTAATATTTTCTAATCTAAATCCTGCCTAGGGTAGGACTTCTGGAATTAATAAATGAGTGACTTGGCAAATCCTCTTTCTAAAAGGAAACATTAAATTGGGTGGAAAAGATCAAAAGCAATAGTTTAGAGTCTCTGGAAATTGGCCAAAGTCTTATAACAAAGTAAGAACTGTTTATTCAAGAAAATCTACTGAATCTGGGTAAGGAAATCAGAGTCTGTGATGTTTGGGCCTAGGGCTGTCCCCATCTCTACCTCTTCTCAACTCTCAGCGGGAAATCCTCCCTAGGCAGGGAGGCAGCAGAGATCTGCAGGTCTCCTGCCACATGTAAGTTACTTCATTTCAAACAGAGTAAGGAAAATTCCACACCCAGGGGAGCTGTCAGAAACAATAGCCATCAAGCAGTGAGCATTCTCGGAAGGTCAGCATCACAGCTGGCCCAGGTCACAGTTCTGGTGGAAGACGACAATAGAATGGCAGAGCAAAAAGAAACCTAACAGGAGATTGGAGGTGGGCCTTGATAAGGGTCACTTGTCCCTAGTGTCTGGAAAGCTGTGATCAGATTCAAAGATGAATATGTCACAGCTGAAAGGATGTGGCTGTCATTTTACTTGTGGCTGGCCATTCCTACCAAGACAGGCACTCTGTAGGAGAGTCCTGACCAGGAAAGAAGGTGGCTTTGTGTGTGACCATCACATGACCCACACGAGAGGCAACAACAAAACACAACACAACAGAGGGAACTCCTTACTTAGTTCCCAGAGAGAAGAGGGCAGCTACCTTGCAAGGCCGCCCAGAACAGCCCCACCAGCAGTGGGTGGAATAAAGAACGAGGGACCTTTAGGCCCAGGCCTTTCCTGGGTCCTGGGCTCCACCCAACAAGGCTTTCTGGGAAAGTTCTAATGGGTGGGCTTAGAGCAAGGAGGCAGGTGTCCCCTGGTTCCCACTCTGCCTGAGAAGCGGTTACCGCAGCACACCTGTGCTGTCTGTGTGGCATGCAGAGGTCAGTGGGCGGGTCAAGCAGATTCTGTGTGGCTATTCCATAGGATTCTGGTCACCAGGAGGTGGCTGACTAAGGCAGATATCTGGATTAACTATGTTGGAACTGGGAGGATGTGGGGAATTAGAAACTGCTTTCGGTATGAGAAAGTCCAACTTATATTCAAAATGGATGCTGAGGTAACGTCAAATTACAAGAATTCACTATACAAAGAGTCAAAATAAGCCAGCTGACAAGGATATAGTAATGGCAGATAAAATAGGTCTCAAGAGGAAAAATTTTACTAGATGCAAAAGGTCATTTATAATGCGGGAAAGGCCAACTCAGCAGGAGGGCCTAATGATTATAGACACATAGGCACGTAATAACAGAACCACCGATATGAAAAGCAAAACCGAACAGAATGAACACTGAACAACCCGGCAATGAGCAATGAACAATCCAACAATGATACTTGAAAATTTCAAAGCTCCCCTCTCAATAATGGACAGAAGAACTAGACAGAAAATCAGCAAGAATATAGAGTTTTATGCAATGCTATCAACAAACTTGACCTAACTGACGTCTATAGAACACTTCCCCACGCCATGGCTGGACACACATTCTTCTCAAGCACACCCAGAACATAGTCTGCGGTAGACCATGTGCTGGCCAGAAAGCAACAGGGGGCAATTGCTGGATTGTGTGCTGCTTTGCACAATGGAATAAGTCAGCAGATGAGAGTCAACAGAGCCCAGAGATCCCAGAATGCAGAGATTCTACAACTTTCCTTCCACTCTTCTGTTTAGAGTTTTTGAACTCAGGAAGACCTAGACCCTTCTTTAAAGGACTTCTGACTACTTGAATCAGATCCACCCAGAATAATTTACCTTGTGACTAACTCAACATCAGTTGAT